>JACXGM010009148.1:0-27958 GCA_016801145.1 Umbra pygmaea
TTAAACTCTGTAATAAAACAGATTATTTACGTATTTTGTCATTATAGATTTTTACCGTTTATTTACAAGACAACTGTAAAATTATGGGTTATTTCTGTAATTTTATCTACATTTGACCTTTATTCTGAAATACAGAAAAAAGCATGTAAAATTTTACAGAAACTTACTGTAAAAATACATATTTTTTTTACAGTGTACCGAACGGCACACAGAATAGAAATGAAAAAAAGCTGCATAGAAATTCGCATAATTGATACAAGAAGCATTCTCATTTGCAGTTGTGTGTTTGGTAGGGTTTGATTTCTAAGTGGACAGATGTTTTCTTGCTCAGGAAATAATGGAAATGAAATAACATGCCGGCTGAATTTGCGTGTTATTAAAAACAATATATACAACTTCAGATTTTCATATCTCCTGAAACATATACCAAACACACACCGTCAATACTTCAACATTGGAGTCCTCTGGTGAGTCCGGCACTCATTCATCATGTCATCCTTTAAATGAGTACATCTGTTAACGATTGTGTCTACTGGAAGATTGTTTTTGCCGTGGTCTCAGGTAGAATTGGACTATCCATCAAATTCGTGTTATGACACGCCCTGCATAATATAAGCAGGTTGTCTGTGTGTTGTGAATATGCATGCAGTGTGTCGGCCTGTTGGATCTCCTCCCGTGCTGGGATCATAAATCAGGTGATAGATGTTGCTGTAGGAGGCTGAGGGGAGTGTGGATGTGGCATTTAGCAAGTCAATTACTCCGCACACTTTTCTTTTCCCCCTACAAACTATATTCCTGGGACGCTGTGGGGTGTTGTGCGTGTTTTAGCATGTTTGTGTGTGTGTCAGAGATCTCTCGCAGCTTTTCTCAGAGCGTTGTTATAGCCCAGCTGGCAGGTCTCATGCCCCTGCCATTCAATTTTGACATCGCCTAGGCGACCTGTGAACCTCCTCTCCACCCACCCACTCTCACACACACTCACTCATGCCAAAAACATTACACACATCGATGCAGTGTTTTATGCGTGCCTTGGACACCATCATTTCACCATCTACATATGCATACAGCATGCACACTTATACAAACACATACACGCATATAAACAATGAACGTGTCAAAGTAGCTTTAGGTCATTTTTAATTGGTTATACGAAACAGTAGTTTCTTTAAGATGTTTAGTTGGTGGGCAAGGCTGTAATTAATTTCAAGATGATATCTGCTACTGGTTGTGGTGGGTGTCTTAAGGGCGACAATCAGCGAGAGATAGATAAGAAGTCGAAGAGAAATATAGTGCGAGATAGGAAGCAAAGGAGAGTGAGTGGTGGAGAGAGGTAGAAAAATTGATATTCCTACAGAAGTTAAGGTGCCCTTTGGCAAATCATTTTAATGTTTGCTTGACGATGATAAATGTTGTCGAGTTAGCCATCAAGAGTGGTATGAAACAAGAGTGGAATCAGTGTGGAAGTGTTACAGTGTGCGTTTGAGCGAATAATGAGTATTGCTGTGCGTGTATACAGTATGTGTGTGTGTGCTTGACTTAGACTTGTGTACTCACTGTGTGAATGTAATTATGAAACTGTGTCCCAATGAAAGGAAAGGTGTGGTCTCAAAAGTCTTGCATAAACTTACCTACTGTGAACTACTGTAATTGTACATACTTTTGAAATGCCCTGAATAGGGAGGTATACATCAATGGAATAAAATGCACAAGTCAATATATTACACTTTTTTTATTGGTCATTTTGGTACTGCTTCTCTGAATATCAGCTGTTGCTAACACATGTGGTTCCCACAAAACTGTTTTCTTACTCAGATATGTGCTTCTAATCTTCCTGGATTATAAGACACATTATTTTTTTAACTACAGTACACCAAATTCCTATTTCGGATAGCTATGGATATTAAGACACTGTGTGTGCGTGTTTGAGTGTGCACATGCTTTCTGTGTTTGAGTGTGTATGTGTTGTGTTTTAATTAGAAAATCTCCCAGAATTCTTTGGGCTGTTAGTGAAAGGAAGGGAATGTTCCAATAGAATGAAGTGAAATCCTTTCATAGTTGATCAACCATGGTTTATCTTTCCAATCTTCTCCAATGGGTTGGTGATATTCTTCCCTGACCCTGTCATTGAAAGGTCACAGATCAATACTTCCTCCTGCTCCAGTTGCCACCCAAAGCAATTTGGCTACCTATCAGTTGCTACCCGACTCTGTTTTCCTCAATGGGATGAAGCTGTGACTGTGGCAACGGACAGCACAAAATAGCAGAACAACAAAGGAACACACACATCCTGTAAGAGGTTTGAACCGGTGATGTCAAAGTTCAAAATCAACATGGTGAAGGGTGTTGTTGTGAAGTGTGGGCTTTATTTAGAGGGAAAATTGTGTTCTGGTTTAATAGGAGGAACAAGACAAATTGTTCCTCCACAGTTTTCCTATTAGTTTAATGGTGGAACAAGGCAGTACAGTTTTTGACAGGTACATGGAACTACTATCTACTGGACTGGCTCATCATGTACATCTTAGTTTTTTGCTGTCACCTGAAACTGAACACTGAGTTGTCAAAATCCCACATTTCTATGTAAGTTACACCATAAAAAAATAGTAACTTTGGTAGAGGTCGCCCGATTATGATTTTTCGAGGCCGATACCGATACCGATTATTGGAAGACCAAAAAAGCTGATACCGATTAATCAACCGATTATTATTATTTTTTGTGGAGAAATAATGACATTTCAAAATACTGAACAAACTAACTTTTAATATAAGCTAAGTATTAATATAATACACAAAATAGTTTCAAATCTCAAATAAATATATCAAATTATATAAATTTGTTCAAACAAAATGCAAAACAAATGGCAAAACACATAGTAGGCATAGTACGATTTGTATTTGATACAACTTCGCCTATTAAATCTGTTTTGTAAAACAAACCCTTGGGTTTTGCCTAAAAAAACATTTAACCTGTGCATTATGTTAGTTGTCCTTTTATTAACCATCATATTTGGTGGTGCACAACGGGAGTACAGATATGACATAATTTTCCGAAGCACTCGATAAATATATCTGGTTTCAAAATCAATACACACATACGACAAAGAATATAAATATAACAAAAGCATTAACTGAGAAACATGGGATTTCGTCTTTAACTACAGAATTATTCTCTTGCGCAAGGAGTTGGAATAGCCAAATATTCTTCTCTTTTCACCACCGTCTGACTCAACATCAGAAATAGGCTACTTTGAAAACGGCGTTTGAGAACACTAGCGACATATATTTCCTGCTAACGTGAATGCCTATTAATTAAATGCGAAAGTAAAAAAAACTGTCTTCTCTGTATCGTTTTGAATAGACATTGTATTTTGACAGTTATATGTGCCAATGACTGTGCATTGTTGAATGGACATTAAATCAGCACTCGTTTGGTGCCAGTACCCGATTTTGATCTACTGTTGGCTGATCTGATGATTAATTATAAATCCCCCTTATTCATCATATGCAACGCAATATAGCTAGTTAACCCTTGTGCAGAAGTTTTTTCAAAAACAGGTTGTTTTTCCCTAAAAGCCTTGAGGAAAACAGAACAGATAAAAGTTTTGACTGATAAAAAAATGGGTTCTGTCGGAATGAAAGCAGTGAACACACTATTGTAGACTAATATTAACCACGTGAAGCTAACAAGTGATTATATGCGACTGATTTTGATTTATCCTCTGTCATACTACAAAATTACCAAGGCTAACGTTAGCTGCTGACGAGTGTAATGTTAACTAGCGTCACATGCTTTGATGTTTCTGTTATTCTAACATTCGTTTTCGGAGCATCAGAGAGCAACGCAGGCATATCAGTGGCGCCGAAATGAGGCACAGAAATCCGCGTTGCTATTCGGTCCGGTAGATACGGGTAGTTAAGGCACAGGTGCCAGATTAGCAGCGGGTCTACTCTGTACCAACCATAGACTGTAACCAACCCTAGCAACGATGCTAGCAAAGCAAAGCCAGTCCTTCACTAGCCTATGGTGCGGTGGTCTCTTTTAACTACAACTTCTTTCTCTGCATTGAGTTGACAACCCTCTCAAATATAGACACACAAACGGAACAAATAATAAAAGTCTCAGATCCACTGTCTGTGATTGCAAAATTCTAGCTTAATTATTGTGACATGACAGCTATCAATATCCAGTAGCCGAAAGTCATGTCGCCAATTAATTTTTTTTCTCGAAGTTGGCAGTAACATGTCATACATCTTTTCATTAAATAGGATTTATAAGTATTTAATCCTACTGTTTTCTCAGAGGAACAGCTCCTTCCTTAGTCACTGTATGAGGTCTGCTCACTCTGCTGGTAATTGACTCTAGGAGCAGCGTGCATCGTACACGTGTTCCACAACAACAACACCAGGGCCTGGCGACCAGGCTGCCCGCAAGATGCGCCGGCTTATTAATCAGCTTGATATTGGCCGATGCCGATTATGTAAAAAATGTCAAAAGATCGGCCGATTCATCTGCGCACCGATAAATCGGTCGACCCCTAAACTTTGGTTTGGGTTGGGGGGAGTGAACTCAAATAGGTAAATTAGGTAATGAACTTGCATTCCCAGGGGGCGGTTTAGCGAAAAGAGGAGGCGTGTTTCAGCACAAACGTTCCCTGGTGCTATTTTGCAGTTTCAGAAAGCAATTCCGCCACGGACCAGGAAAAACCTAGTCTACAGTCAGTAGCGTGTTAATCAGATGCTATTTTAAGGGCACATTCTTGGCCATAATGTAGCGTGCGCACAACGCACATACACTTTGCTTCTCTCATCTACACAGAGGCAGCAGTTCCCATATCTACAAACATTCATTTGTACATTACATTAACATGTATTTAACCATACATAATTACAAGGAAAAATATTACCATAAATCTAGTGTACATATTTACCTAAATTATTCAGGCTGAATAATTCACAATGCTATACGTCAACCGCAAGGGAACCCATTCAATCAACATACAAGTAATTTGCGATGCTATAGAGGACTTTAGGAGATGTGATGTTGAACTGCATGTGTGCCACTTAAACCAAATGCCCCAGCAGCAGAATGGGAGAGGAGAGCTTATTTGACAGAAGAGCTGCTGCATCGTTTATAGTGAGGTAAGCAATGTAATCACGGTCTAATATTAGACTACATTGAAAAAATATCACCATGTTGTCATGTAATGTTGTCATAAAATACAAATTAATTATAAAAAAATCTTATAATGTGATATTCTGGATTTTTTTTGATTCCGTCTCTCACAGTTGATGTGTACCTATGATGAAAATGATAGACCTCTACATGCTTTGTAAGTAGGAAAACCTGTGAAATCAGCAGTGTATCAAAAACTTGTTCTCCCCATTGTACCTATTTTTGATTTGCGTCGGGCGCAAGAGTAATTTATCCCACCGGTCTAATAGCAACAGCGCCCAAGATCCGCCCACTTGCGTTTTGTGTTTGATTCTTGCATTTCAGATCGTTAAAATAGGGCCCTGAGTCTAGAGGCATGTCCATTTTATGGGGACATAAGGCTTGACTGAAGAGATTTTCAGTGATAGCATAAGACAGTTGGCTGTAAGCTGACAGATTAGAAGAGTAGGGTGAAAAGACATTGTGAGGAGAGGGAAGAACAAAGTTTCAATGCAACAGAATCAGAGAACAGAGGAAGGTCATAGCTGCATAGAACATGTGCACGTCTCTTAGGTTTTATTAGGCCTGTTATGCATCAGCAGTTACATGGTCCGTACACATACATGCAGCCTAAAACCCCAAAGAGCATACGGTAAGATGTGGAAGCACACTTGGAAAACTGGCCACATATTAGGAAGATTTGTGGAGAGGAGCCAGACTCTTGAACCAGGGGGTAGCATGTCCTCTTCTAGTTATTCCCAGTTTCATTTATAAGTGTACGTGAAGGCTATATTCATTTAGGAATTAGGTCCTCCGTAGCTTACTTGGTAGAGCATTGCAATGCCAGGGTTGCGGGTTCGATTCCCACAGGAGGCCATTATAAAAAAGCAAGCAAATATATGCACTCACTACTGTAAGTTGCTGTGGATAAGAGCATTGGCTGCTAAATGACCTAAATGTAAATTTTATGAGGTTATTATTAAAGGTAAAACCTTTTTTGCAGCATTGACCTGGGAGGAATTGGGGTTAACCGTCCTGGTCACAGACAGAATGGCAAAATGATGGACACCAGTCAGAATCCCTAACAAGAGGCCACCTTGCCACCACAAATGAGACAGAGAGAACAATTACAAGGTGCATACCTTTAATCCAACAGCATGAAAAAAAGACAAGAACAATGTGCTCAAGACTAACTACTAGATTAACTACTGTATCGCCACCCAGCACATAGACCATTGGAGCATACACATTGGCGTGGGGGCCAAGTAGCCTCAGACCATCTAAATGTACATCAATACACCACTAACTAACTACTCTGAGACAAGGCTGAGTATAGCTCACAGAGTTGCCTTTCATCACCCAAGCCTAATTGTGCACACAACTAGACAGAAAGCTCTTGTCTATGACTCGACTCACTCAGGTCAATTATGGCCTAAGAACTGGAGTGATGCGACGGCCCCTCTTAGTGACGGCATGGGATGGCGTGAGTAAGTCAGTGACTCAGCCCCTGTTAGAAGGTCAGTGGCAGAATATCAGAGTGCAGAGAGGAGATCCTGCCTAGCAGAAACAGTAAGGGTCATTTGTCAATTCAATAGCTTGCCATTCACCCTCACACCCCTGGGCCAGTGTTCCCTGAATCATAGGACCCACTGAAAAGATGTCTCAAGTAAAGACAAGAGTCGAACACATGGACCAGAAAAAAAATTGATCATTGCAAAAATGTTTAACAAAGCCATGCCTCCAGCTGTTTGTTTTGAAACTCTTTAAACATCATTGAGGACTACATATTGTGTCTTTAGAGTATGTGTAGCAGAGGGCAGTGAACCTTAATTGAGGAGAATTATTCATTGCCCTCTATTGATTTTCTTTTACATTTACAGTCTTTTAGCAGACACTCTTATCCAGAGTGACTCATAGATTGTACAGGGACATTGCCTGAAGCAACTTAGGTTTAAGTGCTTTGCCTAAGGACACAAAGACAATTGGCACAGTCGGGAATTGAACCTTTCGACCACAAATCTGACTCCCTAACCACTGTGCCGTCTGACGCCCAATGTGATGTGTAGGTATGAACAACAGGACCAATTCAGATAAGTGATGAGAGGCCTCATGTAAGCTCAGTTGGTAACAGCATTGTAGAGCCAGGGTTTATGGGTTTGATTTTCTTGGGGGGGGGGGGAGGCAAAATACCATCCTGTCGCTCTAAGAGTCTGCTAAATCACTTTAATCGAAATGTAGGAGCATGTCATGCTTTGTAAGTTAAGAGTAAACATTGAAGTCACCCAGGCAGCCAGTGTTGAGAATGTAGCACTGGACCGGTTGGGTTTTAGTCTCAATATTTGGCACTAATTGTCTAGTTTAGCATTGCAGTCTTTTTATCTGAGAAGTTGAGAGTTTTTAAATTGGAATATAGCTCCAGCAATTAAATAATATATATGTTCATCAATTATTTACCGATTAACCCAAAGTTAATTTACGGTTTGTTTCAGAAAACTGTACAACAATTGTTTTTATTGTTAGATCACATTTCATAACATGGCTCAGTAGTTAGGGAGTCAGACTTGTAGTCGCAAGGTTGCCGGTTCAATTCACGATTGTGCCAAATGTTGTTCTGTCCTTGGGCAAGGCATTTAAATCTAAGTTGATCCAGTACTCTAAGTTAACCCTGTACTTACTGTAAGTCACTCTGTATAAGAGCATCTGCTAAATAACTAGAAAGATAATGTAAAATTTAAACACAGGATTCCAGGGTTGGCAATTGTGTTGCTTTGTTTAATTGAACTTCAATGTCAATACTGTGGTCTCACCAATAATTACTGTAGATGAGGTTATGTAGCATATATTGATAACAAACTTTTATCTATCTAAGGGTACATAATTAGAAACTCAAAACAGCTGTGGAATTAGGCACAATCACAGTCTTAAGATGCATAGCATACTTGAGTCAGTAGGTGCCAGTACCCGCTCCACCTATATGTGACAGCATCCCCCACCAAGGGGTGCCGCCCCTGAGGCATCCAAACCAAACACAAAAATAAATCAGGCCACCAGAACCACGCCCTATCCCTGGCAAGAAACCTCTGGAGGCCGACCATGAACCCCAACCTCCACTCTCCTACCAACACAGACAGGATCTGGTGGTCTGTCTTGTGGAGGTGGAAACCGTTGCCAGACTGGTGGTGTAATGCCCCACTCCTGAGATGTCTCTGGCTGGCAGTGGAACTGAGGAACCTTCTCTCAAACAAGGTTGTCTCCCGCTTTCTGAATCTCCAACGTACTGTAGTCATAGAATGCAGGGTAAAAATTCCGGAAAGGTAGCCCCTAAATTTGTAATTTAATTCGAAGACACGGGACGTTTCATTTTGTCGCCCGTGAATTGGCGTCCTATAACCTAGTTATATCTCTAGTTGCTCTAAGTTCCAGGGAACCGCCAAACATAAGGTGAATAAAGTGATAATATATTTAACAATACATTACTTTGTCAGTGAACATTTTTTCTGCCGGAGACGCTAGATTAGCAGGTTGACATTGACGACAACAACAAAACCCAGGATCCAACGCTACATCTTGACTTCATCAAAGTACATGTTTTGCTATTGTTTTGATTGAGAGACCCCTAGTGGCCAAAACTACATATTGTACATTTAAATCCAAAAAATATAAATATATTTTTCATCTTTATTAACCAGGTGAGCACATTCAGAAAGATCCGGTCAGGAGAAACAACGAAGTTGTCTCCCCTCATGGGTGGAGGTTATTCAAAATATGTCTGGAGCCGGGCATATTCCTTTTGTCTCCTTACTCACCAGACTATAGGAGGTGCCACTGGCATGGCTCAGTCCTTTCGGGACCTCACCTTCTCCTGTGGACATCGCTGCCTCCCTATTGTTGTCGTTCATTCATGTAACGTGTGCTATGCAGCAAGGAGAAGCGGGGAGGCCGAAGTGAAAATAAAGATTTAATATAAACATGAAAACACAAAATGATAGTATGGAATACTCTAAACAACACCACTAATAAACATTGTGATAAACAATGACCAACAGCTAACAACACAAACACAGGAACTTAAATACATCAAATTTCAATCAATCAATCAAATTTATTTATAAAGCCCTTTTTTCAACAGCAGTTGTCACAAAGTGCTTTGAAAGTAACCCGGCCCGAGACCCACAAAAGCAAGCAACACAAGTGATGCACAGTGGCTAGGAAAAACTCCCTAGGTAGGTGGGACCTGGGAAGAAACCTAGAGAGAGGCCAGACTCAAGGGGCTGTACTGGGTGGGGGATCTGAAGATACACAGCCCATTGTAATAAGGTCACTTTGTTTATCAGTGTTCAAATATTGTCCAGCAATGAAGATGTGATGGGTGGGCTTTGACCATAGACTTTATGTAGCATCAATACAGTTCAGTGGTCTTGTGAAGGAAGAACGTGATGTCGCCTAGAGATGAAAGCTGGCGCCATCAGGTGGAAACGTGATCATCAACCGCAGTGACCTAGATCTAGCACACATGATTGCATCAAATCAGACAGACAAGTAGGGGAAAGTCCATGTAATGCTTTGTATGTTAATAGTAAAACTGTTAAATCAGCCCTAGCCTTAATGGGCAGCCAGTGTAGAGAGGCTAGAATTGGGGTAATGTGTTCAGATTTTTTAGTTCTAGTCAGAATTCTGGCGGCTGTGATAAGCACTAACTGAACTTTTTTTAGGGTTTTGTCTGGGTAGCCAGAAAAGAGAGCATTACAATAATCCAATCTTGAGGTAACAAAAGCATGGATTAACTTTTCTGCATCATTCTTTGACAGACAATTTCAAATTTTTGCAATGTTCTTGAGATCGAAAGAATCTGCTCTTGAGATGTTTTTTACATGTTCGTCAAGAGAGAGATCTGGGTCCAGAGTAACACCAAGGTCTTTTAAATTTTTTTCTGATATGACTGTACAACCATTTACAGGTCCTTCTCAAGAAATTAGCATATTGTGATAAAGTTCATTATTTTCCATAATGTAATGATAATGTTAATTTTTCATATATTTTAGATTCATTGCACACCAACTGAAATATTTCAGGTCATTTATTGTTTTAATACTGATGATGTTGGCATACAGCTCATGAAAACCCAAAATTCATATTTTCATGTAAGCTGCACACCACCAGGGTACACAGATTGTCTTCAGGTCATTTTTGACCCGGCAGTTAAAAACATGGTCACAAAGTCAGTTAAACACTACAAAATCCACAGACACACTCACATGAACCCATGACATGACCTCATGTTTGTGTGCAACTGTGTGAAGTGTGAACTGTGAACTAAAACTTTCTCACACGAGAACTATACATTTCTCGCACAGGTACACCAACACCTTTCCTCAACTCTATACATGACTCAGGTTCAAACAATTTCAGACACAAAATAAATGGACTGAGGGAGCACAATATCACGTGACAACTTCTTTACCTCTAATGAGCTCGGACAGCAGCTCTTGAAGAGGAAAATCACCATGGTTGGCACAGTTCGAAATAACAAGCCCGAGTTTCCACCTGCACTGTTTGAATCAAAGGAGAGAGGCCTTCTCATCAAAGTTTCCCTTGACCCCCAAGACCACTCTAGTTTCTTACCTCCCAAAAAAGAACAAGAATATGGTCCTTGTGAGCACATGGCTGATACTAGTGATCATGAGGACAGGAAGCCAGCCATGATACTGGACTACACCTGCAAAACAAACGTGGCGTGAACAACCTTGACAAGGTGATCAGAACATATAGCTGCAGAAGGATGACTGCCCGCTGGCCCCTGGTCATCTTCCATAACATCATTGATGTTTCCTCATACAATGTGATATGGAACGAGATCAACCCTACATGGATGCCTGCTACACAAGAGGAGGATGTTCCTGTATTGAAAGAAGGTAGAATCTCCCTCACACAGAAGCCTTTACAGCAGTTGTGAAAGCTGTTCAGGGGACAGGATCTTGTCCTGATCTACCTGAGGATCCAGCTGCTCCAGCTGCTGCACCAACTGGGGCAAGGCAAAGAGATGCCAATTCTGCCCACCAAAGAAGGACTGTATACTGTGTGCTACACATGAGAAATATGTCTGTAAAGTCCATGCACACACTGTTGCATACTGCCCTACATGTGCTAATTAGTTCAGCGATTTACACTCACCTAAAGGATTATTAGGAACACCATACTAATACTGTGTTTGATACCCTTTTGCCTTCAGAACTGCCTTAATTCTATGTGGCATTGATTCAACAAGGTGCCGAAAGCATTCTTTAGAAATGTTGGCCCATATTGATAGGATAGCATCTTGCAGTTGATGGAGATTTGTGGGATGCACATCCAGGGCACAAAGCTCCCGTTCCACCACATCACGAAGATGCATTGGGTTGAGATCTGGTGACTGTGGGGGCCATTTCAGTACAGTGAACTCAAATGTCATGTTCAAGAAATCAATTTGAACTGATTCAAGCTTTGTGACATGGTGCATTATCCTGCTGGAAGTAGCCATCAGAGGATGGTCACATGGAGCCATAAAAGGATGGACATGGTCAGAAAGAATGCTCAGGTAGGCCGTGGCATTTAAACGATTCCCAATTGGCACTAAGGGGCCTAAAGTGTGCCAAGAAAACATCCCCCACACCATTACACCATCACCACCAGCCTGCACAGTGGTAACAAGGCATGATGGATCCATGTTCTCATTCTGTTTACGCCAAATTCTGACTCTACCATCTTAATGTCTCAACAGAAATCGAGACACATCAATCAATCAATCAAATTTATCTATAAAGCCCTTTTTACAACAGCAGTTGTCACAAAGTGCTTTGACAGACACCCAGCCCGAGACCCCCAAAAGCAAGCAACACAAGTGATGCACAGTGGCTAGGAAAAACTCCCTAGTAGGAGTGACCAGGCAACATATTTCCAGTCTTCAACTGTCCAATTTTGGTGAGCTCTTGCAAATTGTAGCCTCTTTTTCCTATTTGTAGTGGAGATGAGTGGTACCTGGTGGGGTCTTCCGCTGTTGTAGCCCATCCACCTCAAGGTTGTGCGTGTTGTGGCTTCACAAATGCTTTGCTGCATACCTTGGTTGTAACGAGTGGTTATTTCAGTCAAAGTTAGTCTTCTATCAGCTTGAAGGAGTCGGCCCATTCTCCTCTGACCTCTAGCATCAACAAGGCATTTTCACCCAAAGGACTGCCGCATAATGGATGTTTTTCCATTTTCACACCATTCTTTGTAAACCCTAGAAATGTTTGTGTTTGAAAATCCCAGTAACTGAGCAGATTGTGAAATACTCAGACCGGCCCGTCTGGCACCAACAACCATGCCACGCTCAAAATTGCTTAAATCGCCTTTCTTTCCCATTCTGACATTCAGTTTGGAGTTCAGGAGATTGTCTTGATCAGGACCACACCCCTAAATGCATTGAAGCAACTGCCATGTGATTGGTTGAGTAGATAATTGCATTAATGAGAAATTGAAAGGATGTTCCTAATAATCCTTTAGGTGAGTGTATATTGATCAAGAAAAAGAATTCGAGCTACTTTCTTCAAAGTACTATTTTGATAAAAATGATTGTTTACCACATATGCAGTACCTTAACAAATATTCATATTTATTTATAATAATTCTTCACTTTGGTAGAGAACCATTTTGACAGTAAAAACGAGTGGTGTCACCGCTGAATAAAGGCAGACTTTTTGCACTGTGAAGAGGGGAACCTAAGATATTCACACAATTTGTGATAAAGGACAGGTTGTATCTTCTTCGATTTGGCATTAAAATTCAATTAAGCTGTTTTATTTTACAGGCCATTTTTGACCCGGAGTACAAGGGGTGTATACAGAATGTAAAGACAACACAAGGGTCAATACTGTAGGAAAGTGGAACTGTCCAGAACCGGAAAAATATGGATGCAGTGCGGCGGGTGTGTCGCAAGAGTTGAAATAATCCAACTTGTGCAGTGCTTTTCCGTACGGTGCCAGAACCAGTAGTTGATTTACCTCAGAGAAAGAGCTAATATGTCGCTTTCCTCTATGGGTGTGTGAGATTGCAAGACAAGCTTTGACAGCTCAGTAGATAGTGTTCGTATTGTCAATGAATACTAAACTGAAAACAGCTCCTGTCAGTCGCCTTGCTAGAGGTGGACAGTTGTATGCACTGTTGCCCACCACCTCATAGATGCGGAAGTTTGATTACGATGTTGATTGCAGTGTACACGTGTGTCTGCATTACGATGCCGTACAGGGATTTTTTGCCGTGTCTGGTGTGAATTCAGCTTCAGACCTGCAGCTGTCAATGGCACACAGTTGAACAGAGAATATCAGATATTAACAACTCCATTGAAACACAGTTACGTACAGGCTTTGCCTGTATGTGTATGTGTATGTGCATGTGTTGTGTGGCTCTTTGCTATGGTGCCTTTTCTTTTTGGCTCTTTATGCTGGACTGGTTAGCCACCTCAGCTGTAGGACATGTACCATCAGGGGCGTCGGACTGGGGGTAAAACCAATACGGATTACCAGGGCCCAAAGGGGAGAGAGGGCCCTTGAAAAGTCAGGAATATATTGGGGTTGAGGAACATGGGGGCCCATCAGGACTGCCTATGCATAGGGCCCAGGATCTTGTGCTACACCGCTGTGTACCATTCAGATTCCCCACATGGCCCAACCAGAAGAGGACATGCTCCTCTATAGGTTTCATCATAGATTCTTCCTACTTGGATGTTTTTCCTAGCCACTTCAACTCTCATTGTTGCTTGCTCTTTGGGGTTTTAGGCCGGGTATCTCTCAAAGCATTTTGTAACAACTGCTGATGTAAAAAGGGCATTATAAAATAATTTGATGTCATATAAAACAACTTTGTTTTAAAAAAGAAATATTTATTTAAAATATCAATGCATTTTGTCTTATGCAAACATTTAAGATTTTAAATGTACTCAGAAAATGCATGTTGCATGGATTTATTTGCATAAATAAATACTCACAGAAGTGCTTGCACTGCAAAAAATCCTGTCTTAAAAATCTTGTTCCATTGGCAAAAAAGTATATTTATCTTGTATTCAGGTAAAAAAATCTAACCATCCTTAAAATAAGACATATTTACTTAACAAGCTATATTTGTATTTGATAATTACACTTGTTTTTAGTAAATATGCCCTGAAAATCTGTGTAATTTTTCTTGTTCCATTGGCAGATTATTTTACTTATTACAAGCAAGAAATACCTTGTATTCATAGTTTATTTACTTGTATTTGTAGAGTCATTTTTTGCAGTGTGAATACTTTTGAATGCAGTGTGTGTGTTTGTATTCCCTCTGGGTAGGATGGTGTAGAGCAGTGGTCCTCAAACCCTTCCATGAAGGGCCTAGTGTATGCTGGTTTTTGGTCTTTCCCTTCAATTAGAGCATAATTAGGACCTAGACTGCCAGGTGAGGGGAGATACTAACCAATTAGTGAGCTACTCCATCAGGCTTGTACAAGGTAAAAGCAAAAACCTGCATACACTAGGCCCTCAATGGAAGGGTTTGAGGACCACTGGTGTAGAGCCAGCTTACTGCTGCAGTAATGAAAATGAGAAGCAGTTTCTACCTTTCAACCACTTGCTCTTTAGATATATCCAAAATGGACTTTACAAGTGTGTGTTTGTACATGTGGGTTTTTGTTGGGTATACAGTATGCACAATGTTTGTGTACTCTAAATCCAATGTGTCTATGCATATTTCATGTCAGTAAGTAGTGTGCCTGTTAGTGTGTGTCTGTTTCTGTTCAGTGTGTATGTGCATTCACTGCTCAAAATAATGAAGGGAAGACTCAAACCACTCAATCTTTACTGTAAGTCGTGGAGAACTAAATTATGTAACAACGGTCAATGGAAACTGACATCTCCAATTGATTGATGGCTAGATTCAAACTCATCAAATATCAAAGTAAACAATTGAAATCACACGCTGTTCCAACTTGGGTGAAGTTCATCATGTGACAGACTCAGTAGTGTTTCTGGCCCCCACGTGAGACCGGGCATTGTCCTGCACCAAGAGGAACCCAGGGATCACTGCACCAGTGTAAGCACTAAGGATGGGTCTGAGGATTTAATCCCGGTACGCAACAGAAGTCAGGGTACCGTTGGCTAGCACGTGGAGGTCTGCGTGACCCTCCAAGGATATGCCTCCCCAGACCATCACTGACCCACCGCCAAAATGGACATGCTAGATGATGTTGCAGGCAGCATAGCGTTCACCACAGCTATCTATCTATCCAGACATGTTCACCTCTGTCACATGTGCTCAGTGTGAACTTGCTCTCATCTGTGAAGAAACCGGGGAGCCAATGGTGGAGCAGCCAATTCTGGTGTTTTCTGGCAAATGCCAATCGAGCTGCACATTGGAGGTCATTTTGTAGGGCTCTGGCAGAATTCCTCCTATTCCTCCTCGCATAAAGGAGCAGATACCGGTTCTGCTACTGGGTTGATGCTCTTCTACGGCCCTGTCCAGGTCTCCTTGTGTAACATCTCCTGGTATATCTTCCATACTCTCAAGATTGTAGTGAGAGGCACACTAAATCTTCTTGCAACGTCACATGGATGTGCTATCCTGGAGGAGCTGGACTACCTTGCAACCTGAATGGGCTCCAGTTACTGCCTCATGCTGCCTGTAGTGACAAGGACACAAGCAAAATGCGAAACTTAAAAAAAATCTATCAAAAAGCATAAGGAGAGAGCAATTGTCTGTGGCCATTACCTTCAAAAGCATTTCCTTTTTAGGGGTTGTCTTGCTGTTGCCTCTCCAGTGCACCTGTTGTCACTTTATATGTACCAGAACAGGTAACATTGATTCAAAATCGCCTATGCTTCCTAGCTGGACAGATTGCGTGTCCCCTTAATTTTTTTGACAATGTTTATGTGTTGTTCTAATATATAATGTATGTTTTGTGTGGTCCTTCTCAATGCAATTCTGCACCTCCCTGCTAAATTACTCAAATGAACTGGTTGAAAGATAGCAGACCCAGGCAGAGATGAAAGGCAATCATATTTCATGTGGATCTTTCTGTAAGGGATGTGCCTATTGGTTAGATGGGTTTCACCTCTGATGAACAACCACCGTTACAGTATTACCTGAACACCTACTGAACTAAACTTTATCACCCTTTTGCAGGACAGCTCTGATTTCTTGCAGGAATTAATAAACATAGTTCAAAAAGACTTCTCAAGGTTGTAATATCCACTTTGAAACTTGGTGTCCTGATATCAACTCCAACCTTAACCTAAACCCAACTCTATACTATCTGTGCAACTGTAGTCTTTGTAAACGAAGGCCGTGTAACTCATACGTAAACAATGTCTTGTATTTGTGAATGAAAACACATTGGTCATGTGTGGTAAAGCACCCTCCAGTATCGGATTCCACCTCAGTAAGAGCCCACAATCACCCATGAATTAGTACATCCCTCTAAACCATCAATACAACAGTTCTTTGAGATGACCAAGGCCATCCAGTTTAAATGATGTGGTATAGTGTATGTAATCTAAACATCTCATTGCTAGCTCCAGTGTAACTCTACCTGTTGCTAGGTTGGTCTGTGGAAGCATTTCTGTTTGTTCATTCCATCAGTGACTGGTAAACTGTCTCCCCTCAGGGCATTAAGCACACTATCTCCCTGATGCACTGCTGAGATACTGCTCTCTCTCTCTCTCTCTCTCTCTCTCTCTCTCTCTCTCTCTCTCTCTCTCTCTCTCTCTCTCTCTCTCTCTCTCTCTCTCTCATATTGACTGTTCAATGTTTGTTTTCTGACATAATTGACGACTTGCCTTCACTGTTGTTCTCTCTCTGTTCTCACTCTGTCAATATCTCTTCCTCTCTCTCTGTCTCTCCGTCCCTCTTTCTCTTGTCTTTCTCTCAGTCTCTCCCTCTCCCTCTGTGGAATGTGCTTATTTTAAAATGGTAAAAAAATCAAACAGAATTTGGTAACGTTTGGGGTGGTGAAGAGTGCTCTTTACGGGGTGGATAGTGGCAAGGTTTAGTTTTGAAATAATATTTTTAGGATTATTTTGTTAAGGTTCTAGTGTTGGTTCAGTGGTGGTCCGTTGCATTTTTATATGATAGAGTTTTGTGTGCATTTTGTTTTTCCTCCATCTGTCTCTCCACTCTTCCTTCATATCTTCATATCTCTTCTTCTCTTACCCATTCTTTCTCTCTGCCATCCTCTCTCTCTCTGCTGCTCTTCCTCTCTCCCTCTTTGATTTCCCTGGCCCCCCGGCTGTCTCTGCTGGGGGCTGTTCAGAGTATCCTGGTGTCTGACATCAAGCTGGGTTAATACTTGCAAGCCTCTGCCCTCCCCTGGCCTGTCTGATCAAACGGCTATACTGCTGTTAGTTAGGGCCTTCACGTTTCAACAGCAATATTCGCACACATTATGATAATACTCTCCTCAGACCCTGACAGGATGATTAATCCATTAGAATGGCAGGTTACTGTTAGATGAATTGTAATTTAATTAAAAAAACAGTATTGAGAAAGTAATGGTCACAGATTTACATATTTTGCCTGCTGTAAACAGCCAGTAGGAAAGCATCAGTATTCAGCTCAAGGTGTCTTGTCTGAATGGACACATGTGAAGGACTGCACCGCCTCTACCCTTGAGAAAACAAATGATAACTCTGCAGCAGAAGCAAACTGAAGCAAACTGAAGCAATGAAACAGGGTGAGGCTGACCTACATTTGTTCTGTTTAATCTCTGGTTTTCATTGCAACATGTTCTGTACAGTAAATGGTTCAAAATGCTTTGGATCTCTGACAATGCCCTATTGCCTTCATCAAGATCTTCAGTTACTCAAGACAGAAAACATGACCAAATTGGTGACTACAAGTGTTAAACGTGTGTTCTAAAATGTAAAAGACATATTAACCCGCTCTTCAACATCAAAGTTAATCATAGCTTTTCATCATTATTTTTCGAACTGAACAATATAAATCTCAATATTCAAATGACATAAATCCAATTTGTGTTTACACAGGCCGCATATTTCTATGTGCCGATCAGCCATATATAATCTAGGAAGAGAAAACCAGGAATATCTGAATTCTGCCACTGTTGACTCATACCATATCTATGGAGATGTGATTCAACCACGTTAGTTCTGCTTTCAGGGATTACTAGACCAAATGAAATGCTTTGACAGGATGTTTCTTCAAAGCAGGTAGCTATCGGCATCTCAGATGAAATTGTGAGTGCGCACTAATGCACTAATTCTCACTATTTTCACTATTCGCGCAAATGTGATGTGGATCCCACACGGCATCTAGTGTTGGGGGCTTGTGAACACGAGCTGTGGGGGAGGGGAGTCGGCATCAAGCCTGTTGCGTTTGTGTGTCGGGGTGGGAGGGGAGGCGAGAGAAAAAAAAGGGGAATGCAATAAATAGACTGCGAGGTGGAGGCAGCGTGTGTCACTGAGTTCTCTAATAAGCTCGTCACACCGTAAAGCCCCCCCTGTCACTCCGCTCCATCGATAGTCCCCATCGTGCCTCTTATCAATAGATCTCTGAAGAGTTCACGCTCCTCAAAGATGACGGCTGGTGATTCTGCCAAACCCTTTACTAGTTTGCATTATTGATGAGATGTTTTTCACATTGATCTCCAGCGCGTGTGACTGCATTGTGTGTGTGTCTGCGTGTGCAGGCATGTGAGGGTTTGCGTTTGATTCGTGTGTTGCTGTGTGTGTGTGTGTGTCATTTTTGCATGATTATGTTTGTGTGTGTTGTAGAGAGAGAATGTGTAAGAGTGAGAACGGAGAGAAGAAAAATAGAGTGAGAGAAAGATAGAGGTGCTGTATAATATATGCTATTTAGATTAGATTCAACTTTATTGTCATTGCACAAAAATATATATTTACATCTACTGGCCTGTCTGGCGGACTCTCTATTTTGCATCAGTCAGTCATATATTTTCTTTGTTTGTATAGAGGGTAATAGGTATGTTTGAATGCTGTTCATGTGTTCTGCACGGGAATCTGAAAAAGAGACAGATCAGTGAGGGCTAAAGTGCTTCCTGTGGAGACAGAAAAAACCGAGGTGTCACCAGCACCCACAGTTTTCCGCCATTGCCATGCTACAACAACAACAACAACAACAGCACCAATCATACCTGTCCTCTGGCTCGTTAAATCCACGCACACCCTAAAAAAGGCTGGACTGAAAACAAACGGATTTGGGTTACATGGTAACAAAGCACTGATTAAAGACCGGACATCTACTGGCTTATTTTGACCCAGCCAATTGGGTTGCATGTATAAACCAACCTGTTTTTTTGTTTTTTAGAATAATTAGACATGATTAATTGACAATGGGTTGGAACCACTGCAGGTTTTCATGAAGTGTGTCCTATTAGAAATGTGGTTTAAGCTATACCCATAAATGCAATTGCTTTTTGTCTATTTTGTTTTTTTACATATTATTGTTTCATATGACATTTCTCATGTCTCATGACATCTCTCTTAAGGAAGTCATAACTCTAGTGAGCCTAAAGGTACAAAACAAGTGCCAATGCCCAGTTGTCGTTTGTAACAATAAAACAGAACAGAACCTAGCATTTCCTTAAGACAACCCACTGTAGAGACCCACACTTGGAGACTCAGGAGTGCTGCCATACATAACATTGGAACCAGGGAACCAATATGTCTGTATGTCTGTCTGTGTGATTACAATGGAAAGAACCAATGAGTGTGTAGATGTTGGGCTGTGGGTTTACTGAGACAAAGGTAGAGCGTTACGCAGGCAGACAGAGAGACAGAAAACAGAGACAGACGGAGAGAGAGAGGTAGAGAGAGACGGAGATAGTGCTCTAGGGAGTGTACATAGCAGCACATACAATACATGCTGCTCTATTTATGGTGGCTATAAACACACAGTCTCTGTACCCAACTCACTCTTCCTTCATCTTTCTCACTCCCTTTTTCTCCCACTTCACCCCTCACTCTCATCTCTCTCCCTTCATCTTTCATCCCTCTCTCCCCCTCTCTCTCTCTCCACTGCAGAGGGGAACAGCAGGGGTACTCTCCCATTGTGGCGATGGGAAGGCAGTTACAAACGCTGCTATTTCGAGAGGGGATCTGTGTGTGTGTGTTTCTGCGTGCAAGCGTGTGCTCACTGCGCTGAGCGAAGTGAGGGAGGGAGGAGGGTTTAGCTACTTCTGCCGTGCGTTCTTCTTCTTCTTCTTCTTCTTCTGTTTCTTCTCTGCCTGAGAGGAGGAGGGGAGACAATGCTGTTGCAGACTGGGACCTGAAGACAGGACACCTGACAGGTAGACCCCAGACAGAACGCAGACTGAAGCCACCCGTTGAGGGTGTGCCGCACCGGAGTCCTAGACCTTCACCTTGGCCACCCGCTCTTCTCTTCAGAATCAAAACAGGAAGTAAAAAGGAGGGCTGGGCGGGGAGGCGAGGATGGCTAGTTTTGGGAAACTCACTGACTACTTTAATCGCCGCAAGTCCCGCGAGGAGCTGAGGGGGGGAAGGAGCTCGCGGAGGAGCGGTAGTTACTGCTGTACTGTTGCCGAGGCCAGGTAATAACAGCTATCTGTGTGTGCGAGTGAGTATACGTGAGTCACAAGTGTTGGAACGTTTACCTGGGCGTGTTTATGTGTGCATCAGTTGAGTGTGTGTGTGTGTTTGTGTGCATGTGTGGCCACGTGTGTGTCTGTGGGTACCATATGTGCTGAGCCATATGGTAGTTACAACTGTTTGTTTCTTTTGTTTGCTTTTAGAATAAGATCCTCTTGAGAACAGAGCGATCCTAACCAGAACTGTAGCTGCAGAACCATGTTACACAGGCTCACACATTTCCACCAGAACATTAGCGTGCAAGTGAAGAGGGGAAGGTCACAACAGCCGAAAGGAAAAAGGCATATTGTCCAAAGAACTTCCGAAAAGTCTTTTGAGTATTCTGTGTAACTTGTGTGGTCTATGCCCTGTCATGCGTATTCTTGCCCAGGTCAGGATGGCAAAAATCAGTTATCTATCAGCTTACCTGGATAAATAAATGTGAAATAAAAAAATATATTGAGAATAGACAATACGTTTCACAAGTGCTGGGCAAACTTTTTTGCTTGAGGGCCACTGTGAGGTTTTGAAGGGCCGCATTTTATAGCGATTTGTGAAAAATCTGAAATTTTATTTAATTTAATTACCCCCGCCCCCTACACAGTTACGTGTGTATCCTAAAGAAATGTTTTGTTTTGTAACACCATTTCCTTGTTTGACTTGAATTGAACCACTACTGTTGGTTTCTGGACTATTTAGCGTATTCACAGACACCTGCAAAATAAAATAAAATATTGATTTGAAACAAAAATGTTTTTTTTTTTCAGATAAAATGAAACCTTCAAGGTCTAAGGGGGTTGAAGTCCGCCTGGCACTATGTAGATTGTTTGGCTTCTGAAAGGGTCATACTTTGTCCTATAGTGGCGTGTCTTATAGTTTTGGATTCAGAAGACTCTTGGCTACAAGGATATGTCAAACCCAAACTTTTATGACAATATTTTCATGCATGATGTCATATAGAACCAAAAAATAGAAATATATGTGTTTCATTTTTTGTTAATTTATTGTAAAATTCTTGTAAACCATGATGAACTTACTGTAAAATACATATTGGCATGCCCCCAGGTCTTGAGAGCCAGTGTGACAAAGTTTGGGGGACATATAAGTAAATAAAACACTGTATGTGCAGTAGCCTACATGTTTTTACTATTTCCCTATACATTTTTAAAAACCCAGCCATCCCCCACCCCGCAAAATAACCTGGTTTAGTGCAGGGTGATGTACTACCTCCTTGCAGAGATGTTATTTTGTCATTTTCATTTTCTGATTTCTGTTTGTAATGTTTTTAGTTAAAATAAAGTCAGTGAAAAATACCCAACTTTAAGATGCGATATCTCTGGCTGTCATGAACCCACATGGATAAACAATCCCCTCATTATTTGCAGTGGAACCCCCTCTTCCAACACTACCAAGTATTTACACTTGGAGAGAGATGTCGCTTTGACGCTCTCAAGCGTCAGTCAACTCTTAAAGGGTTATTGATTATTTTTTTAAACGTTTCGCGTGTCGGATCAAAGGACCCGTCAGTCCAGATTTTGCCCACCCCTGCGCTACACAGTTTTTTTCACCTTTAAATAGATCATACAACAAAGGACAGTGGAAGTGGTTTGTTTTGAATGTTAGCAGTATCTGTACGGTCAGGGAATGTACAGACAAAAGCTTTTCAGTCTATGGAGGAAATTACATCAGATGAAGTTTTCAGTGTGATGAAAGTCAATGTTGATGGTGTCAAGCAAGGGTCATGCGGGGGATCGGTGCTTGTGGAATAGCACAAATGATCTTGCACTTGTCTTTAATTCCATCATTATCCTCTGTGCTGTATCCAGCGCACTTGCCTTGACCACATTGGATAGATTTGCTGTTTATTGCATACATTTTCCATTACACAGTTGTTTATTTTCAGAAAGAATTTGTATATATATTTTTTATATTGCAATAAATTTAAGAAAACTTAGCTATAGTGATGTAATGATGAATTTAGTGTATGAGCTTGTGACAAGTAAACAAAACTTTGACTGATTGAATCCATGAGCCAGCAAAGTAAAAGAAAATCTGTTAATCTGTCCTTACTTACTATTGTTAAAGTGGTTGCTAAATTACTAAAATGTCAAATGTAATGGCCTTAGGTCCATAGGTTGCCCTTTGTCCTTGATGAGAGTTTCAGTGACCTATTTCGGTTAGGGAACAGTGTCAAAGATAAGTTCAGTGAACTGTTGATTAATATAGCTAAGGGGTTTCCCGAGTAATGTCAATTGTTAGGAGGTTGAAGTGAACTACACACTGCTTGCCAACAAGAGACAGTTTTTTTTTACCATGTTTGATAGGATCAACACTGCAATGTATCACCAGGGGAATTTAGTGTCTGTTATACACATAATTAAAGGTTTGTATTCTTCATACAAGGTCATTTGTAGATCAAGCTGCAGTTGAGTGCAGTCATATTTATCCTCTTGAACATGGCTAGTGTTAGCTTTGTGTGAGTCAAGGAGGTGCGCGGTGGATTTGCTAAACAACATATATTGTTTTAAATGTACAGTCGTGGTCAAAATTTTTGATAATGTCAAAGTTTGCTCCTTCAGTGTTCTTAGACCTTTTTGTCAGTGGTTACTATAGTATACTGAAGTAAATTTACAAGCATTCTATAAGTGTCACAGGCTGTTAGTAACAATTATATTAAGTTTATGCAAAGAGTCAATATTTGCAGTGTTGACCCTTCTTTTTCAAGACCTCTGCAATCCACCCTGGCATGGTGTCAATTAACTTCTGGCCCACATCCTGACTGATGGCAGCCCATTCTTGCATGATCAATGCCTTTTGAGGATCAACCACAAGTTCTCAATGGGATTAAGGTCAGGAGAGTTTTCTGGCCATGGACCCAACATTTAGTGTTTAGTCCCCCGAGCCACTTAATTATCACTTTTGCCTTATGGCAAGGTGCTCCATCATGCTGGAAAAGGCATTGGTCCTCACCATACTTTTATTGGATAGTTGGAAGAAGTTGCTTTCAGAGGATGTGTTGGTACCATTCTTTATTCATGGCTGTGTTCTTAGGCAAAATTGTAAGTGAGCCCATTCCCTTGGCTGAGAAGAAACCCCATACATTAATTGTCTCAACAGGACTGATGGTTGTGCTCACCTTGTCTTCTCCGGACAAGGTGTTTTCCGGATGGCCCAAACAATTGGAATGACTTTACCCTTGTCCTCAGCAGTCCAATCCCTGTACCTTTTGCAGTATATCAGTATTTCCCTGACGTTTTTCCTGGAGAGAAGGGGCTTGCACTCACACCTGCCTGCTGACATTCCTGAGCAAGCTCTGCACTGGTGGTGCCCCGATCCTGCAGCTGAATCAACTTTAGGAGACGATCCTGGTGCTTGCTGGACTTTCATGTATACCCTGATGCCTTCTTCACAACAGTTATTCCTTTCTCCTTGAAGTTCTTGATGATGCGATAAATGGTTGCTTTAAGTGCAATCTTACTAGCAGCAATATGTTTGACTGTGAAGCCCTTTTTGGGCAAAGCAATGATGACGGCATGTGTTTTCTACCAGGTAACCATGGTTGACAGAGGAAGAACAATGATTTCAAGCACCACCCTCCGTTTAAAGCTTCCAGTCTGTTATTCTAACTCAATCAGCATGACAGAGTGATCTCCAGCCTTGTCCTTGTCATCACTCTCACCAGTGTTAACTAGACAATCACTGACATGATGGCAGCTGGTCCTTTTGTGGCAGGCCTGAAATGCATTGGACATTTTTGGGGGGATTCTTTTAATTTTCATGGAAAAGAGGGACTTACCAATTCATCTGATCACTTTTCATGACATTCTGGAGTATATACACATTCCCATCATCAACACTGAGGCAGCAGACTTTGTGAAAATTTGTATTTGTACCATTCTCAAAACTTTTGACCATGACTTTAGCTCACGGAAGATGACTGAAGACGAAGAGTCAGATTGTGATTTACAGTCTGGAATGTTGTACTGTATATTATTAGAACATTCATTTCGGGATTGTTATTTTCATTTGCATTATCAATACAATGTGTATGATTACTTCTCAAATTAGTATTTTCTTACGGACCATAAAAAAGGTTAATGAGAACACCTACGTAAATTTTCATATCGAAACAGAATATCATGCAATATTGTGCTATTATTAAATAATAACATATTTAGCTGAATAGCATGTGGGATGTCTACATTTCTTAGCAAATGGAGGGAACTACGGTCCCTGGTGTTAAAGGCAAACGTTGTTAGCATGTCAACAGTGTTCACTAACATTTCCCCCTACTGTACCTTCACATCCTCCAACTAATCTCAGGCCCATCATACAATTGTGTTCTGATGGACCCAAGGTGACCATCCTGCTTCTGACACCAATGTAGTGATACTGTCTTATTCATATTTATGTGGGAAATAACCTTGTCGTCTGGCTCTATCGCTTACAGCTCATGAGCCTGGATAACTTTCCACTCAGGCTTGACTTTGAGGCAAGGACATAACTAAGCAACCTTTTTTGTCATTGTTTAAATTTACTGAATATATTCACTGTGGGCCATGTCTGAATACAAAAATTATGCACAGGACATACAGTCGGATGCAAAAGTTTAGGCACCTCTGACAGTTTCCATGATTAGGTGTTTGGATCAGCAATTTCATTTTGATCTATCAAATACCTGAAGGACACAGTAATATTTCAGTAGTGAAATGTGGTTTATTGGATGAACAGAAAATGTGCAATATGCATCAAAATTAATTTAGACAGGTGCAAAAATACAGAAATATCCCATCAATATTTAGTTGACCCTCCTTCAGCAGAAATACCAGCCTCTAGACGCTTCCTATAGCCTGTCATGAGTGACTGTATTCTAAATTAAGGTATTTTGGACCATTCCTCCTTGCAAAACATCTCCAGTTCAGTTAGGTTTGATGGTTGCTGAGCATGGACAGCCCACTTCAAATCACCCCACAGATTTTCAATGATATTCAGGTCTGGGGACTGGGATGGCCATTCCAGAACATTGTACTTGTTCCTCTGCAATAATAGATTTTGAGCACTGTTTTGGGTCGTTGTCTTGTTGAAATATCCAGCCCCGGCGTAACTTCAACTTTGTGACTGATTCCATTACATTATTCTCAAGTATCTGATGATATTGAGCGGAATACATGCGACAAACAAGATTCCCAGTACCGGCACTGGCCACACAGACCCACAGGGTGATAGGACCTCCACCAAATTTTATTGTGGGTAGCAAGTGTTTGTCTTGGAACACTGTGTTTTTTGCTGCCATGCATAACGCCCATTGTTATGACAAAATAACTCCATCTTCGTTTCAAGGGGCCCCAAGCAGCTGCTTAGTTCGCTTATGCCTCCGGCCAGCCCTGAGCATGGCCTTCCAACAGGTGTTGGTACAGCCTGCCATACCACCAGCTACGTCAACACTACAGGTAGAGGAGCTCCCTCCGAAGCTGCCATCAGAGGGGTTAACTACTACATCACCCCTGGTGGAGCTGGCAACATCACAGCTGGGGGGGTTGTCTATGCCTGTGCCAAAGGCCACACCCCCAACATCTGAGACAGAGGCCACACCTTCCTAACCTCAACGAGGGGCTCCGCCCACGTAACTGACTTAGGAACTCCACCCCTCTCGCCACTGCCAGGGGACCAGGCCCCTGCACCTGAGTTAAAAGATCCGCACCCTCGCCTGATCCGGGGGCTCCACCCCTTTCTTCAGAGACCGCACCACCTTCTCTACCAGTCTTGGAGGCGTCTCCTCCACCAAACTGTGCAGCCACTCCCCTCTACCATGGTTCTATTCCAGTGCTCTGCCACATTATAATGTGAGAGTATATTGCCGTCATGTTAGGTGAAGACCTAGTTGATTATTCTGAGCATTACTGTTGCCTGTATGCTCTTGCGTGTGTTGGCCATATAAGAATAGGGGTTTATAAAATATCCACCTAACGATACACTCCTGCTTCGGTCTCCTCATTCACTTACCCAGATAGTGTTTCTGAACCCACATGAAACTGGTAAAGATACATTGTTTATGTCACATGAATATGACCAGAAATCATGTGAATGCAAAATAAAATTAAAAAGGAATTGGAGCAGATCAAAAAATAAGTGAACCCCAAGTAGGATTGGTTGAATCAAGTAGATAAGTAGAATTAGGTGAGTAAATAATTGGGTAACAGAGGATTCAAGCAATGGAGAGATGGTTAGGAAAGTGTTTGGGCAGGACTCTAATAAATAGAAAATACAAACTGCGTCAGTTTGGCATTGGCCATAGAGGTGACTGCAAATCACACCATACCAAGAGTTAAGGATATCTCAGAGGAGATCAGAAAGATTGTAGTGCGAGTACATCTGTCTGGGGAAGGCTATAAAACCATCTGAAAAAGATTCGAACTTCATCAATCCACTGTGAGGCAAATAACAGAGGGCATTTAACATGATGGCAACTACTGTACCATCCATGACGCCCTTCGAAAATATCCCAGAGTACTGCAAGAAATATAATAAATGAGGTCATGCCGAAACAAATCAGGAGATTTTGTAGCCCTCCCTTGCTGCATTCAGGTTAATGTGCATGCTTCAACAATAACAAGAAATTTAAATGGCGTTTATGGGATGGTTGCTTGGAAGAATCCTCTGCTGTCAAAAAATAAACAACCTGAAAGGCCATTCTGTGTGCAGCTGAGTCCAAAGTTGACCTTTTTGTACACAATCAATGCTGATATGTTTGGAAAACCAAACACTGCCTACCATAAAAAGAAAGGTATGCCAACAGTCAAGCCTGCTGGTGGGAAGGGTCAAGATCTTGAACCGAAGGTCAGAATCAAGTAGGGGTGCAACGGATCATGAAACTCACGGATCGGATCGGTTTTCGGATCAGAGTCACGGATCGGATCATTTTTCGGACCAGCAAAATAAAAAAAATAAAAAAAAATTGGAATTTGGGTTAGTTGTTTTTATAATTTTCAGTGGTTATGATGAGCAATATGAGAGATAAATTTGGTTAATATTGATCGCTGTTTAGGTACATTAAATCACCTTAAGCCTTTTCCTCGCCATAGGAGCTAATGAAGAAGAAAACTTTAAGGTTAAATTATATAATCGTCTTCTAATTATATAATCGTTGGATTTCGGTTAGTTATTTTGACAGGCTTAAGTGTTCATAACAAGAAATGGCCATGAGAAA
>JACXGM010009149.1:0-27957 GCA_016801145.1 Umbra pygmaea
GGGGGGGGGGGGATATGCGCCAGTGTGTGTGTGGTGATTTGGTTTATTCTAAGCGAGTGGTGATTTAAGCAGGCTGGACAGTTACTGGGCTGTCTGTGGCGAGGGGGTGGGTGTGTCTGGGAGATGGAGCTTGGCTGTTCACTCAGAGGACGTTTGATGAAATGGAACGGGGTCATCTTCAGTTTGGCACCCCACGCCTGCCGGTGTGAGGAGCGAGGCGGGGCGGAGAGGATGAGACGAGAACATCTCCTAGCTAGCACATGGGGGGCGGGGGGGTGGGTCTGACAGTGATGCATTGTGCTTTTAAATACCAGTGTTCCACGCCCTGCTCAGATCTGATCACACTGTTGGTTTCAAGCCCCGGCCCCGTTGTCACTTTAAAAAGAGGCAAACGCCTACCTGAGAGAAAAATGAAGGGGTAAGCAGCTGAGACTCAGTCGTGTTGCCTGTTTGAGCCGTGTCCGATTGGTTCAGGACAACGGGGTGTATTTATGCATCTGTCAAAAGATATTTGTCCGATGGCAGCAGAACTCCGATGGAAAACAGTGAAAGTTGAGTGCATCTGCATTCACAACGCCCCCCATATAAGCTCCTATTGGACACATCAAAACAATATGAATCATTTGCTAAGAGATTCACTGAAGTTGGAACACCTCTTAGCAAGCTCTGACAGGACACTGGGTGTTTGTGTGGGTGTGTGCTAGTGTAGGGGTCTAGAAGGTTCACTGGGGGGGTGTATGGGGGGTGATAGGGGGGTGTCGGCTAGTGGAGCACTCACCCTAGTGACAGCTGTTTATTCAATCAATCACCTTGTCGACGGTACAGCAGTGCGCCGCGGCCTAGGAGATTGAGTTTTGCCTCACAAGGGAGAATGGAGCAAATTAATAGACCATTACCCAGGCGCTGACCCAGGAAATGAGGGTGATACTGCTGGGTTAGATCTGCCAGCCTGCCTCTCCACTCAGCCTCGCACACCCCGACACACACACACACACACACGGCCCCAGGGGCTGCTGCTGTTGCGAGGGGTGGAAGGAGGGGATGGCCACCATCCACAGCACCACTGTCTCCATATCCCCTCCACCTGCCTCTGCTCCCCCCAGGGGAAAGAGACATTAGTGTCAGCAGGAGAGGGAGACGGCCTGGGGACCGGTGCGTGGAGGAACCGCTGAGTCTCTACTTAAATTTGGATGCATCCAGAGCGGAGGCCAGCTTGGTCACTTATGAGAACAGGTGTGGCCCTACGTGGCATGTACAGCGGGCAGGGTGTGAGGTTTGGGTTTTCCTGGTGGTCTTAGGCAGCACTGAGCAGGTGTTTGGTGGGACGGGATGATGTTTGAGACAGAGTGTGTGGGCATATCCCAGTCGGACAGTCGAAAGACAACTTCTCTTTGCCAAATCCCTCAATTCATTTTACCTCTTGCTAGGCCTCCAACCTCTACCTAGCGAGGAGTGGGCAGGCACAGTTAATTTCCATCCCAAAGGAGTCGTCATGGTCGAAAGGGAAACAGCAGCGTCAGGGCAGGCCCAAGATCAGCACTTTTAACACAGAGGCTGACAAAGCAATTACCATCATCATACACTAGAACTTTTTTCACCCAATTCACGACAACTGCCTATTCCCTATTTCATAACAACAATGGTCTGGTTAATAAACCTCTTCAACAGGGTAAAGTGTTAGTTATAGTACTATTGTCTGTATTCTTTCTCTTCACTGTCCAGTAGCTGATAATGTCCACTGTGAAGTAACTCCATTGCTGAAAATGGGAAGGTTCTGTTTTGTTTTTGAAGTTTATTGGATCCGGCTGGCTACAGTAGCTCTTCAGCGCTATGTTGACTAGGCTGGGTGTCCCTCCTATAGAATAGAGGCTCAGGCTAGCTAGCTCTTCAGCGCTGTGTTGACTAGGCCATGCGTTCCTCCTCCTTTCCTAGTTTCACCAGGGACATGGGGGATGTTGTTTGGCGGTTGATGTTGTCAGCTGGCTCCTGCTGCTGAGTGTTTATTCGCCGTCTGTTTGCCGCCAGGGATTTGGAGCGGGTGCACAGACCTCATTCTGAACAATGCTTAACAGTAATTGATAGCTAGCGCTCAGCCACAAATAGCTAACCCCCACAGGTTCCTCTGTTATCGCCAACAACAACACCATCGTCCTCTGTCTCTCGCTCTCTCTTTCTCCATCTTTTGACTCACTCACTCTGTCCTTTTTCTCCCTCCCTCTCTCTAAAATCCATCTCTCAACCTCACCCACCACCCTCTCTCATATGCCTGAGTGGGGGAATTAATTACCGAAGCCAATTAACTGTTTATACTCTGATGTTTTAACTAATTACCTCTAATGGCGACACAACAGCGGCCAGCCGAGTTAATTGAATTCTAACGGTGAGTCTGAATGCAGGTTGGGAATGGAGGGTAAAGCAGCCTGTCATCTGCTTTCGGGGAAGATCTGGAGCTGTTCTCCTCCCACCTTTGTGGTTATTAACACCCAGCGCCTGTCACTACACTTTACATGGTGTTTCACGGCTGCACGTCTGAGCCGGATACACACATACAAGGCAAGCATACACAAACACACACAGTGACGTACGCACGCACACACACGCGCGCACACAAAGCAAACAAAAAAAATTAACAAATTTCTGGATCTATGGCATGCTTTATATATATGCATTTTCACATCTTCACCCACTGAGACCTATGTCAGCTTATTGATGATATATTTTACATACTTCAAGCCATTTGTGAGAATGTTATCCATAATGGTTAACAGTAGGTCTACAGAGAAAACAGGGTAACAGTCCAACGCCTTGGATCGACAAGATTTCTGTGTTTCGCTAATATAGATCAGAAAATGGATTCTTGGCAGAGCCATAAAATCTGCATAAGACTGTAAAGGCTTAATGATTTGAAAGTTACAAGAGAAAGCGCTGAGGGCTTAGGTGATTAATCATATCTAGCACCGCCATGGACGCCAAATGGTTGGTCGTCTGACCCCACACTCTGCATGCAGGGATCAGCTTCTCTCAGGAATACTGAAAGACGATGGTGCACGCCTCTGACCTCTCCCCTTGCCGCCACAACCCCCACAGAGCCTGAAACGGTGTTCCTATTGCACGTGTTAACCTGCTAGCCTCTACATGCTAACACTAATCAATACCTATCATGACCAAATCTCTCAGTTAGCACTAAAGGCTAGTGCGGCGGATGTTTCAGAACCAGACCATGCAGCCCTCTTCGTTTGAAGCCTCAAAGTCAGCGAGTTGTGTTCAGTTTAAAGACGTACAGACTTCTTCTCACCCACTTGCTTGTGTTCTTACCACCTCCAACCATGCCCTGTTAGACAGAGAGGGAACAGAAGCCACTGATTGATTCGTCACTGGAGACTTCCTTCTGTCTGGTGCTGCTATTGCCTGCCTGACACACACACCACACACATACACACACACACCCCGACCCAGAGCTCCCTGTTCCACGGCAGGAGGACCGGAGCAGAGAGCAGATCAGGGATTTCCTGTTTCTAGCCTTTTCACATTTATCAGCCCCCGGTACACTGACACCGGCTAGCACCCCCATCGCACACGCCATTTACAGCCTAAGCCCACAGCAGCCCCCCAGTTGTCCCCTCCCCCGGAGCCTTCCCACCGGCTAGCACTGAAGTTAACACGGCACCTGTCTAAAGCATAGCAGCGGGGACCATCAGTCCGCTTCCTCTTAGCCCGCCCACGTAAAGTAGGGTTCTTGCACAAGCACCCAAGCGTACACACAAACACAGACCCCCCCGCCCACACACACACACCCTCCCCACCTTATTTGGCAGACGGACTGTGTCAGAAGCAGTGAGCCTCAGAAGTCTGGCCTCGGGGTCAGAGCCATAAACCAAAGGGCTAACAACCGCACCGACTGTTAGTTAGACATCTCACTACAACGCCGGCTTGGTTTATCCACGGCACCAGGATACTGAGCTTATGTTACTTTACGTTTGGCAAATAACACCAATTACCTCACGTGTATTTTCATAGAAACTGCTGATTGTGATGAAAGTCCAGAGTTGGACTATGCTGATGATGTCATGATAGACACCACTACCTTCCTCGATTACAGATGCCGGCACATGCGAGATGTAAATGGAGGAAACACCAACATATCTGTCTATACAAACCATCTCCAGCTGCTCCATAGTGTGATACATTTCACAGTACCCTCCAGCCTGGATGACACTATTGTTAACGTCGAGAGGATGATTCTGTCTCGTCAACCCCCTCTCAACACCCTAGTGAAGGATTGACACCTCTTGCTATCCGGTTTGAAACGCTCAGCCCCTATCCTCATTCAGCGCTAACCGTTATCAGCCCTTGTCACAAACGGGGGAACTGGGATAATCCCTCTATGTGACTGCATATCTCTCTCTCTGGGGCTGTCGCCGTGTCCCCCCTCATCCAGGGAAGAGTATTGGAGTGTCAGTTTTCTCTGTGCGGTGGAGAGGAGGGTTAATAAAGGCAGGGCTGAGTGGCTGAGGTGCTGAGGACCCAGGCAGTGATGACTATCATGCCTGGAGGACTTGGTATTGCAGTGGGGCAGGGTGTAGGCAGGATGATAAAAGGAGATGCCTGGAGGACTGCCAAAGGCCCCCGTGGGGGGAAGGGGGGGCACACGGACAGGGGACAATCAGACACGCGCCGATTGCCATCACGCCGCAGCACCGCCAACGCCACTGGACATTGTGATGTTATCGATGCTGTTCGCCACTCTTTCTCGGGTTCCTCGCTCAGAGTGTGATATGTGTTCCAACAGCAGAGGGAGATGTTACTCTTCGGCTGCCCCTATCTCCTGGGTTCCTGATTAGGACTCCTGTTGCCTCTGTTCATGGCAAGGAGAACAGTGTTTGATCTCACCAGCCCCCTCATCTTGAGCCGTGGGCCGGACCATGCGTGGGGGCAGAGGAGAGGTGGGTACTGAGTACGCTCTGAGGCCCCCTGGCCTCCCTGGGGTGTCGTACCGCGTTCTCAGTTCAGAACGGGTGCACGGCCGATCAATAGAAAATTAAAGAGTCTGAGAATGGTTTCTGTCTTTGCTCACACATTAACCTTCTTCACTTGCGGTGCTCCAAATTACATCCTATTCCCTACAGGGTGCACTACTTCTGACCGGGGACCTGGGCAAATGTAGGGCACTACATGGGGAATGGGGGGCATGGTGGAACGTGGGCCTTGGCCCCTCATCTCTCCTGCAAACAGCTGCTACATATATGAGTGTCTCTATTTTAACCATCTTGAGGAACGTAAGGAGGAGGGGATGAAAAAAAGCCCTCAGCGATTGACAGGCAATGGTGGTGTTTAGGAGTTTAAGCATTAGAAAAAGGTGAAATAAAGAAATGGAGGAGAGTGATAGCAGCGGTGAGAGAGGGAGCTTTGGCTGTCGTCTAGCTGGCTGTCTGGGGACTCAAATCTCAGAGCAATTTTCAGGGTGGGTGATTGGCAGCTTGATGTGTATACTTCCCTGCAGGAGACGGTGATAACTCCAGCCCATTCCGCCATCGCACAGGCCTGTTGTGGAGCTATTACAATGACAATGGCGATAAGGGACATTTATCACTCCAGCCTCCCCGCGGGTTGACGGAAAAGGGCCCATCAACAGGTCTGGTGAGGAACGGGAGCCAGCCAGGGGAGAGGAGGTTCACTGAGCCTGAATTACAGAGCACTCTCAGCCGCAAAACAATATGCTCAGCTTCTGCCTAAGCCCCACCGACAAGGCTTCACAACGCACCCAGAGACACACACACGGGCAGCATGCATCTGACTTCTTATTTTGCAGTAGACTCACGACCATTTCTATAATTCAATATTGGTGAAGGATGGCAATGCGCTTGGCTCGCCGTTCCGATTACACACACGCTCAGATTTTACCATAATTCATTATTCCAGTTATTCTTTTTACGTGTAAAGAACTGTATAATCTGCAACTACCATATGTGTGTTGTTGGTTTGTTTAGTTTTATTCACCGCCAATGGTTGATGGAGTGGTCCGAGGCAGCGCCATTGGTGGGTTGGGAACAATGCAGTGCCTTAAGAGGTGGTCAGGGCAGTGAGCTCTTTGTTCACTGGCGTTAATGGTTGTATTGTGACAGGAACACTGGCACCAACAGAACCACAGCTGCATCACTGGGCTGGTGGAGGGTGGTGCCAGGGCCCAGAAATGGGGGGGCAAGGCATTATCTTGTCCAGTCAGTTGGAAAAAGTCACATGGCATATCCACTTGTAGGCAGGCGCTAGTCCTGAGGGAACAGCGTCAGGGACACATTCTTCACATTTCTTAGTGCTATGTATAAAAACACAAATAACAGTTTCGCCCTACTATCACCTTGAATATTTTCAAAACTGAGGAAAAACAGGTGAAAAGTAAAGAAATATGCCACACGGTAACATAAAGAAAGGGGGAATCCGCTGGATGCAGCACGGTGCCCTGACCAGCCTGCAATATGTTACACTGACACCGCCTGTTGGCCCCCAACAGCTCTGGAGCAAGTGGGCTGGTCTGGCCCTCTCTGTCTCCTCCAGTTTACGGCATTGACCTTGAGCTATTAACGCTAGAAACCTCTAGACGTGGCAGCTAATTTACAATGCTGGAACCCTCAAAGGCGCACGTGCTGGCAGAAAGAATTGAAGCTTTGGCTAACCTGGTGGGGTCAAGCCAATCCCCTTTCTATACACAACTCTACGGTACTGTGTGTCCCTCAGTAGGGTGCTGAGCCTTGGAGAGGAGAAACACTGCCAGGTCACACCTCAGACCTCGCAGATTACACTGTGAGAAGAGTTGGTGTTTCTATTTAACAAATTGTAAAGCAGAGTGGCAGTAGGATTCCTGTTCAGCATAGAGGGGTAAACATGTTGGCAAGAAAACCTTCTCAATACTAAAATACCTGTTAAACATTACTCAATAGAGCAGAGGAACACAATAACACAGGGACACACACACTTACACACAAAACACACAGGTACACCTTCTGGTAATCTTGATTTATCAGCGCGGCAGGCCGAGCCCCAGCCACAGTGGGTCATCACATTGCTGGATAAACAAACCGTCCGAGATGCATGAGGCCCTTTCAAGCAATAAAGTTATTAACTTTTAACTATCGGCTACTGCCTGGCATAACAACTGTCGCTAAAGAGTTAACCCCATGGGCAACAGCCGATCAGTCATGGAGCGCATTCCCCTCCCTTTTCATCCATCTTTCTTCCTCCAATGAAGTATTAGTCTTGTATCTATTCCCCATTAGCCTCCTCCTCACTAAGGGGATACAGGCGTTCCAGGGAAAAAAAAGAGTTGTTTGATGCAGTGTTCAACGTCATTCATTTCCTGAATCGTTAAAATAAACATTGACATGACCTGTGGGAGATACATCCTGTCCTTTGTCTTGAAATAGAAGTTACGACTTCTGCCATTTAACGGATGGATAGATGGACTCTAGATGGATGGATAGATGGACTGTAGATGGACTCTATATGGATGGATAGATGGACTCTAGATGGATAGATGGACTCTAGATGGATGGATAGATGGACTCTAGATGGATAGATGGACTCTAGATGGATGGATAGATGGACTCTAGATGGATGGATAGATGGAATCTAGATGGATAGATGGACTCTAGATGGATGGATAGATGGACTCTAGATGGACCCTAGATAGATGGAAGGCTGGACTGATAGACATAAGGGAATGGAGGTATGGAAGCTTTTCCAGGTAAGGTCAGCGGTGCATCCCAAACCACCCTCTTTTTATTGCACTCTTTTATACCATGGCACCTACAGTATTGCATGACGCAGGGAAAGAGGTGCCAATTGGGAGGCAGCCCCAGATGTCATAGCAGTGGACAGCAGGCCAGGATGGCTCCTGTTGATAAGCCACGGGGTAGACATGGTGCATTGCAGTGTGACCCATGCCCTGTTTATTGACAGACTCCAGCCAGTCTGGAGTTCATTGGGAGTCTCCATAATCTCTCCTAAGATGATTAAAAATTAATTGATCACTGCAATACTATCTCATACTCTGGTCCCATATGACCAACCACACCACAGACACAGCTAGATGACAAGGCAGCTAATAAATGTTAATTACCTTTTTCCCCTTCCATTTTTATGACCCCTGCCAGTCCTGGGCCTCCCTATCAGGTTGTAAATTCATTAGCCGCTTACACACCTAGCAAGGGCAGCTCATTTAGCAATGACAAACAAGATTAGAAAGAGAAAGGCCCAGGGTTGTTCCTCCCAACCCACAGCCACCACACTGCCCATTCTGACAGAGGGACTAGTCACCTCAGAGCTGAACTCAAACCCTACAGATAGTACATATACAAGTGGTGTTCGCCGCTCTACAGTGTGTTGAGTTGACCCTGTTTCATGGACAAAGTTTAAGACTAGTCCTGGACTAAACAATTTAACTCAATTCAAATCTGTATCAGCAAATCCTGAAAATAGACATGTAAGCTGCCGGATGCTTTTGGACCCGCTTGAACCTACTCTAATATGTTGATTTATGTATACATATAATGAGTAATACGTAACGGTCTTAATCAAATCTGATAAATCTATCAGATAAATTTAATAAAAAACACTAAGAGAACACTTAAAGGGCACGATTACAGGTCAGGTCTGAGATTATAATTTCGTAAAAAAGTAATAAACTTTGTGTTAATCCAGGTAATACTTTGCAGATATTCATAGATATACAAACACCCCCAACCCCCACAACCGTACCCCAACACTCCAGTTCCTCACGTCCTGCCTGCCTCAATGTGCGGCGTACATATCCCACAAACAAGGAAGCCCCCCCCCAGTATGTCACATTAAATTGGCAAATAACACGAGGCAGCCAGGCTCCTGCCTCCTCGCCAGAGCAAACAAAAGACAGCGGCAGATTAAAAAGGGCCAGCTCGGGTGGATGCTCGGCGTCAGAACAATATCAAAAAATCAATCCGTCAACATTTCCCCTTATCGCAGTGGCGGTCATGACAGCATGCATCTGCCTGTCAGACAATTGGTCTGTCAAACCTTTTGCCATGTAAGGTCTCTTACTGGTTCACCAAAACAACAGACACATTAGGTGGCATAATGTATACCATTAGTTAGCTTTGATCACATAACGACTATACGAATAGATGCAAATGCATAAAGGGGCCTATTGCAAAGGAGCTGTTTGCTATAATATGGAAATGATACAAAACTCAGAGACATTGAAAAGCTTTTTGATCCCTGAAGAACACGCTGGAAAACATGGCTATTTACAAAGGCACGAGTCTTCTCCTCAGAGCGGCTCAAGTGCTCACAGTGTTTACCGGGGAAAACTCTGTGGCCTAAACTCACTTAAGCTCTCAATCACAGGAGAACAAAACCAGGGCTTTGTCTCAAATAGCGACTGGTTCTAAAGCCTCACTCCTGACCGGGCCATTGTAGCACACTACAAAGAGAATAGGGTGCTGTTTGGAACGTCTCTGGACTTGACTGCTTTAAGTGGAATTTCCTTTTCCCCTCTATTAACAGCTGATTTACTTTACAAAAGACTCATCTCAGTGTTTGGTCCAGATCAGTCGTGTCATCACAGCATGAGTGTTATCTATTAACTCACAGCTCCATATGCAATCAGGGAGTCTAATCACAGATTACCGCCAGCCTGGCTACATGAACGTCCAACTCCTTGAAATTTAGAGTTGTGTAAAAAAGAAGTTGCTCAAAACTCAAACCTTAATTTATTATGAATTTTGATAGCTTTTACTTGCTGTAGTTTTCAACAGGAGAAATACAAAATATATAAAACGTAGTAGAATGTATTTAGGTGCAGTAATTTGGCTGGCTATAGTGATTCCATACATGTGGGGTCAGTGAGCTTGGTGTTACAGGAAGGACAAATGGTCTGGCAGGACAGTAATGGTAGTTTCATTACTGGAAACCAATTTCAATATTTCCCTGACATCTACTGTACCTATTCTACTGGTAATAAAAAGCAGTGTGAAAGTGTGTTCTCTCGCTCCTCGCTCTCTCCTGGGAAGCAGGGACAACGGTTATGTCACACGGGGCAGAGCAGTGACAAGACTGTGGTGCGTGTGGTGACAAACTGGGGACTGATGGGGGCTGGCATTGTGTAATGCCAGGAAGAGGTGTACCTGCGCTGAGGTCAGTCCGTTAGACTCTGCACAAACCACAGGCACTAGGCCCCTTTCCTCGCTGTAACGGACAGCCAGGTGCTGTACTGGCTGGCTGGCTGTGTTTGTAATTATTAGGATTTGCGGATTGAAAAAAGTGTTTTAAATGTGTGTGTGTAAGCTGTGATGTGATACAGGAAGCAAGGGTTATGATAGCACCACAAACACATTATGAAGAACCAACACTTCTTTAAATAGCCAATAGAAAGACACAGTAGGACTGACTAACAAGCAGCTGGCAGGATTGGATAGCAGCAGACCCCTCTATAAATCACATCAGTCCATCTAAACTGCTGGACCACATATCTCAATATTTCACTCAGCTACCATCAGGGAAATGTTCATGTTACTTGGACAGAATAATACCAGGCCAGTTCCATATCTTTGTGCCCTTGAGCTAGGCACTTCACCTTAATTGGTCCCGTAATTTGTTCTGGGTAAACGTGTTTGCTACATTACTAAAAAGTATTAAAAAAGTGTAACCTGTTACCAGATTTTCAATTAGTTTGGAACGTGGTATGTCCGAGGATGAACTACAGTTATGACACAAACATGTTTACTGTTGTAATTACCTTGGTAAAGAGTTCATAACAGCATTGCATTGCCCCGAAGAGCAGCTGTTATTACATTAGCCATATACCACAGCCCACTGGGCCTTATTGCTTAGCGCCCAACTACTGTTTTCTGGCCTGGTTCAAGCACAAACATGTCTGGAGCCAAGCTGGAGATGGTTCTGTAGCTACCATGAACATGACAGCAAGTCTCCAGTGTTCATCAGCCTTAAGCAGTGATCATTAACATCAGCCTCACTCATTAGTCTGCAGCTGTGCTTAATTAGCCTGACTGAATGAATGAGTCGTTGGGGTGCGCTGACACAGGGGCATTTCTGCTGTGTCACACGCCATAGATGCAAACATGTATGTGCACACACTGACACAAACACATAGTGAAAACACACGTAGACCCATGGACACGTCCCTGTCTTTGCTGTTTGCCTCTGTCAAAGGGCGACTCACATAAAGCACCCCTTTTACTCTCTGCACACTCTCTATAATATGACCATCACCATTAAAGCTGTCAGGGCATAAGCACTGAGTGTTAGGGCTCATACATTACAGCCCGGCTCCACCCCCTGCCCTCCAGCCCTGCAGAACCCCCGTGGATCCTTACTAACCCTGGAGAATCTCTAGCAGGGACCTACATAGGACATAGGCTGCTATTTGTGACACATCTGGCCCATCCCTGTCCACACGACCCGGTGCTGCCCCTCCCCATCAGCGTTCCCCACCCAGCTCCTCTGTAGTCAGGCTGAGGGGATGAGCACACAGCACCAAGCCAGGAGGCACCCTCTGCAATTTACAACCCCAGGGCAGAGCCTCCTGCCTGCATCAAAATGCATATTTCATGCCTCTAAAGGGAGGTGTCCTACTAGAAAAAAACAGCCTTTGAGGAATTGAGGGCAGGAGGTCAGCCATTTTAAGACCATAAGATACGGTTGTCAGAAAAGTGTAATTTTCAAGCAGGAGATTGTCAGGGTGGTACACAACAGCAGAATGAAATAAGAGATAACAACAATCTGACAAAGTCAAGAGAAACAGAACAGGAAAGCAGGGCTTAATGACTTTTATCTGATTTATTTTGTATTTACACTGGGGGCCAAAAGTCCGGAATAAATCTGGAATGTGTATTGATAGAAATTGGTAGCTTCATTCACCAAAGTGGCATGACATTGATAAGAAATTATCGTCAAACCATGATAAATTACATACGAGCTAAACAACTTCATCATTAGGACATTGAAACAATGGCTGCTGAAAAAGTGGCTCTGCCATTGTGTGTGAACAATTACACTGGGAGCCAAAAGTTTGGAATCACTTGGAACTGTCAATGTTTTCGATAGAAATAGATACCTTCATTCATGAAAGTGGCATTACATTTATTACAATACATATCGAAGATCTATCAATGTCTATCAATTTTGGAAATTACAGATTTATAATAAATTATTTGTGTACAAAGGCAAATACCCCTTTTTCAGCAGTCATTATTTCAGTGTCTGAAGGTATCAATATCTATCAAAGAAACATGACAATTATTGGATTATTCCAAACAATTGGGCCCCAGTGTATAATTGTTTATATTTATTCAATTGTGAAAGAGATATTGAATACAGCATTATATGTATGTTGTCATATAAATGAACAAAATAATATTACATTATTTAACGTTTTATTATTATTGTACTACTTTGTAGGTAAAAATAATCATTTTTACGTTTGTAAAAAATGGCAAAGCTGTGTGTCTTAATTCCCCTTAATTTGAACATGTTCCAGTAGAATGTGCTGACAATCTGTCACCAAGTTTCACAAAAGACGCAATTTCGAACGCAATTTCCTTTAATTCATTTGATCATTGCTTGTCATGTCGCTCTATTTCTGTCACGACGGAGCACAAGCACAGACCCCCCCCACCGCCTCTGGTCAATTCTGACGTATTTATCACATTAGTATTAGCTCTTCTCCCTGAATCTCTTCACCCCAGTCCAGCTGAGGCTGACATGCTGCATACTGCCTGTAGCCCCAAAGGGGGTGATATCCCCTCCTTTACACAGTGACAATTCTCTCCTCGTCTTCCTGATAAAAGTCCCTGAAAAACAAACCCTATCACTACCAGGAAAAACAGGAGGGAAAAAGCAGGGTGGGCTGTGGGTGTGTGGTGCAAGACAAAGATTGGTGATGCCAGTTTCAATATGACAAGTGCCAACGTTATGAAGACAGACGTGAGCCGAGATGGGCTGGGTGACCTTTTCCAAATGTCACATGTCATTGGGGTTTTATGTCACCCTCCAAACAATATGTCAGGGGCATAAAAAATCATTATCCCAAAGAATTATGTTATACAGAGCAAAAATAATAATTAAGATTACATTATTCAATGCCAAATCTGAGCTTTTTCTTTTTTTATGTTTGTCATGATTACAATCAGCAACGCCTATGTCATTGAGCCGCGTCTTACGACTGGGCTCTGAGATGTCTGGTATGGTAGTTCTGCTGAAAAAGGAAGAGCAGTCATCCATTAAGTCTGGACATTGAGGTTGCTATCGGTCTTTCTTAGTCTGTCTGTAGACCTCCTCTGTTCATGTTAAACATCAAGATAGGACCTGCCCTGACTTCAGGAGAAGTCATAATACACTGCCTACCTATTCATTCAACGTCCAAGGTAACTGCTTTGTTTCCTTTTGATTTGGATGAGGACTGTTCCCTGGCGTCCTTGACTCTGCTCAACCAAATTTAGATCAATGGAAATTATAACCAGTGATTTCTGGATGGGATGTCGCCCAAATTGAAAGATTTGTCTTATTAGATTATTGATCTGTGTTAGTACCAAAAACCTTCATGTGGAGAGAAATCTTGGCAATTCACACATGGTCTTTCTACAGGTCAGGTAAATGTTTAGCTGTTTACATTTTAGTAAATTAGCAGCAGCTCCTTTCTAGAGCAGTTTACAAGATGAACTAATGTTGCTCTTTTGTTTAAGGACAGAACTCTAGATTGTTCACCTCTGTCTATGTACTGGTCAGCTGCTTTAACTGCTTTGCAATCAACCCCCCCCCCCCCCCATGGGCCATCTACACAGTGAGTGTAGCATGCACTTCATTTAACCAGCATGGTTCAGCACTATACACCTGTCTGCACATGGACAAGCATCTCAGATGTTAGCTCCTAACATCAGCACTTTGGAAGGAGAGGAGTCAATAGAAATGTCTCCTGTCCAATCAGCACTGTGCTGCCTGTTACAGGTCAAAGGCCAGGATGATGTCATACTTCCTGACAACCCAATAAAGCTTGTGCTCCAGTCTTTCTACACTCCCTAGTCCCAACCAGGATAGAGGGGTGATGTCAGAGATTGGTCAGTATCCCAAACAGCACCCTTTTCCCTATGGGCCCCGGGTTCAAGTAGTGCACTAAATAGGGAATAGGGTGCTATTTAGCTTTAAGCCCATTGTGTAATTGCACTAGCCATTTTGAGTGAGAAACCATACAATACAAAGCCATGTCTTCTCAAAAACTGATGCTAGGCGATAAAGCACTCAGTGAAACCTTTATTGCTTTAATAAACAAGAAAGGGTGATTAATGTTGCTCTTCTTCTTTAGTATTTCTAATAAATTATGACAGATTTATGTCATGGTCAGAGATGCTTAAGACCTGATAAACGTGTCTGAAAGGATAGATAGCCTTGTGCGCTGTATTAAGGTGCGGGGAATTAGCCAAACAAACCCTTCCTGTGTTTCAACGCACAGTGAAATAGACAACATGAACTGTCCAATTTGCTATGACATTTCATTTACTTTGGCGGGTGCTTTTCTTTCTTTTTTTAACACTTCTTTGTATTCCTGTGCCAGCTTGGTGGTTATGAAAACCATATATACCAGAACACAAAAATATAGCATTTTGGTGTAAGAGAACAAAAAAGAAGCGGGAACTTTGTCTGAGAACCTGTCCGACTGAAAGTTGAAGAGAGGTTTCTGCGCCGAGAGAGGGATGTCTGGATGACTGCTCACGGCACAAAGGGACTGAAACATGACTATGACTAATACTGGAGCTTGTAATTTAAAGGTTCAGGGCTGCCAGGGTGGTGCAGCAGATACTACTCCTCTCTGGGCTGTGAACTGACCTCTAAGTAGGAGGGTAGCATAAATTCTGTAGATAGAAATGGTTCACTTGACCACTGAAAGTGGAAGGGCCACACGTGTGCCTCTCAGAACCATTGTTCTGACCGGACCATGACTTTTCAGGGTCAGGGCCCCCAACACCAGCCAGGTTAGCCCCAGATTACAGCCAGGTCAGGGTCCCCAACAACAGCCAAGTTAGACCCAGAGTAGAGCCAGGTCAGGGCCCCCAACACCAGCCAGGTTAGCCCCAGAGACAGGTCAAGGCCCCCAACACCAGCCAGGTTAGCCCCAGAGCCAGGTCAGGGCCCCCAACACCAGCCAGGTTAGCCCCAGAGACAGGTCACGGCCCCCAACACCAGCCAGGTTAGCCCCAGAGCCAGGTCAGGGCCCCCAACACCAGCCAGTTAATTCCCAGAGCAGAGACAGGTCAGGGCACGCAACACCAGCCAGATTAGCCCCAGAGCCAGGTCAGGGCACCCAACACCAGCCAGGTTAGCCCCAGAGCCAGGTCAGGGCCCACAAACAGGCCTGCTGCTTCTGCCTCCATGCTCTGCTGCTCCGCGTTTGGCTGTTTACAGCACAGCCTCTTGGTATCCAGCACCCACACAGTGCCCAGACAAGCCCCATAGGGCTCAGACAAACCACACGGATAACCGTCACCAGGAGCCCCCCGACCCAACAACCCCACCCAGTATTTTATGGAGCGCATGTTCCACTGTGCTTTCCAAAATGCAAGGCAGGAATTTAGTAATTTTACTGTAAAATCAAACCAGATATGCGGGCGGGGTGCAAGGCACCCCGTTGTGGGTTCATTCATTGAAGTCTAGATTTTATAAGCCCTGCCTGGCAGGCCACGCGCGCAATGGAGGAGAGAAACACCGCCCCCGTTAAAATTAGGGAAATAAAGAGTTGGGAATTTATCCGAATAAAAAATGGAATGGTTGAGGGGATTTTCTGGGAAAGGGGCGACTATTTTAGTGAAATAAGGACATGGTAATTGAAATTCAACTGGAGTTACATCATGCAGTTGTTATTTTGAGAGGAAAGTGAGAGGGATTAGATGTCTACCGTATGAAGTGGAAAAGCAGCACAGCTGTGAGTCAGGTTCACACATAAATCGACGGGGTTACCCCTCAAAACCCATCCAGGAGTATGTAGCAAGGCAAAGGGACAAGACAGTCTTAACTTTAAGGTTACCCTTTTCTCTAGGGTTACCACAACCATTTCAACAGCTTCTGTGCCCACCTAAAATACAACAGAAGGACAAAACACCCAGAGTCTGCAAAGCTGTCAATCTGGAACCATTTTACAACCACTCGCTAAATACATTTTATATGAAGAGGCCATTAAACATTTGCCTGGAAACCAGAAAGCAGAGCAAAGCACCTATTATCATCATAGCCCAAAGAAATTGTCTTGAATCCTACCACACCTGGTGGACACCGAGCAGTAGGACCAACCGACACATCGGAACACACTAGAGTCCACTGTCATGTGGACATTCCCTTTATCAAACATCTTCTGGCCAATCACACGGAATACGTTCCTTGTGGGTTTGATGCAGTTTCCCAGCTTGGCGCCTACTGTACATTATAGCTTATGGAGTAAGTAAGTCATTCTTGGGTAAGGGCTGGGTGGGTCCTGAGTTCCAGATCCAGATTGCTGGCTTGCAGGTAAGTGTAGGTCTAATGAAGAGGGATGCCAGGATGCCAGTTACCATCCTATTCAGACCCAGCTACTTCACACTACACAATGAAACAGGAAAAAGGCAATCTGTTTCCCAGAGCAAAGTGAGGCACATTCAGCCACTGCAGCCAAAGCTAAACTGCCTGTCGGATCCCATCCAAGCGCAGCCTACAACCCCATTGTAAATCTAAGCATCCCAAATGGTACATGGTTTTCTGTTCAACACTAAAGGAGGAATAGGGTGCCATCTTCACATCACCCCAATTCCCATTGTCGCCTAGCTCACTCATCACCACGGTTTCCCGCCAGACTCCCAATTAACTGGGTCGAATACATCACACAAGGCTAATAGATTGGAATATTATATCCATATAATAATTTCATGGCAAAGTCAAGAGGGATCATCTCTCTTATTAACTCCAAGAAGAGAAATTGGGGCTGGGAAACGTTCAAATAGAAAATGTTAATACTATACGCTACATGTAATTGTCCCATGCTTCTTCCCCTAGCAGAGATATCACTTTATTCATTATAATTGAGGGTATGAATTATGAATTGAACGTTTTTTCCTCCTAACACATGAAAGTGACTCATAATGGCCCAGGTTCTTAATCATCTTCTGTTAGTCCAACATACTATCGACCAATGAGGTTTGGGAATGCCCCTACCAGAGCTGCCCATCGCCACATCTTAATAAAGGGCTGTTGGTTTCCTCCCGTACTCCACAGCCGCTGTCATTTAATCAAAGGCAGCTTGACCATGCATTGTACCCTAGTCATGTCCATATGCCAGTTTTAATAATGTAGCCCTACCTGGTCAGATCACAGGTGATGTGTGTGGGATGCGGGTGCTCCATCCTGACTACAGGGCGGAGGTTCATTTAACTAGCAATAATTGCATAATAACACTACTACTGATGGCCCAAGGCTAGGGAGGTATAAGGACGATGGAGGAAAGAGAGAGGGGGCTCCTTTTTTGGCAGAGTTTCTGAGAAGGACCGGTTTTTACTTTTTAAAAGATTGGCTTTCCACACCTATGATCAACCATTGCATCTGCTGCTGTGCCATTCACCCATAAGCTAGTCTGTTTTTTATTTAGAACATCAAACGTTTCACTTCATTAGGAGCTTTTTTCGGTTCAACGTTGCATTTGAAGCATGTTTTCTGAAACACAAAGACGGGGAAAGGGGAAAAACGTCCTGCAGTCTGCAGCGGTTTTATTGGGGGAAATAATGGGCAATTGAGAGAAGGTATTTAATAGGCAAACTACTAACACAGCAAACACATCTGCTGCAAACCACCCTGCATAAAGTGTGCCGCTTCTCCAAGGGATCCAGTGTTATGTAGGATTCAATGGCCGTACGCTCTGTCTATTCCCGTGGGGCAACCCGGTGTCCTCCTTGTCGTGATGAGCGATGTCGTACGTGGGTGGGTGGGGGGTGGGGGGGGCAGAAAAGAAGGGAGAGGAGGGGATGTCAAACAGAGACGGGTGTGAATGTTCACATTGCCCTGCACAAGGGCATCTGCTGAGCATATAAACGGAAGAGGTCTGAAAGCTAAACACCCCAGGATCAATACTCCAATGACTACACTGCCAAACTCCAATAACTGCATGGAGACGCTTCAATGGCAACATCGAGGCAATGACACAAAACCCAGAAATATTTGTCACACACACGCTGTTCTGGTGGTTCACACACGGGGGAAGGGAGAGACAGATACCATTAAATACATTCCACTAACCATGAGGCAGAAAAAAAATCCATTCAGGGGCAAGATTTCAATAAGGCTCATACTAAACATGTCATTGTAATCCAGTCATCAAAAGCAATGGGGATAATTTTGAAAAAGTTATTAAGTGGACACCATTAGGACAAAATGTCTGTTTTGCCAATAAGCAATGAGGCAAATAAACGACCAATGTCATAATGAGATCAGTGATGCCTGGAGTAAACTTGGGGGGTTGGGGGGCGTGACCTTAGTGACCAGTGGTCAGCCAGCTAACTGACCACAAAGGTCAATAGCCATCCCACTGCACAACCCCTTCAGCACATTCACAGCCCAATCAATGTCGAATTATAGGTTATTTATTGAATAATCAAAAAGGTATTATCACCCTGTTCTCTAGCAGGGCCTGACAATGGAGGACACGATTTATCAGCTTCCTCCCAAAATTAGGGTAATCAGTTATCATGTAAACAAGAGCCAGCAGCTGCATGCATCGAGCTATTACTCACTGCTGCTTATCACATCACTGTTAGTGTGTGTGTGTGCGGGCGCGTGTGTGTGTGCATGTGCGTGTGGTTGTTAGGTGTTCAAGTCTCACTAACCGGGTGAGGATGGACAAGCCTTACAAGGACAGTAACACCATCAACATTTGTCTGTCCCCATGCCGACCCCACACAAGGAGCATTTGTATTTACAGTTTAGCGGTCAGGTTCAGAGGGAATGCTCCAATAAGTGTTAGGGTTAGAGTTATAGTTAGAGTTAAGAACTAATAATTATGGATTATATATAGGGCTATGGATAGGGTAAGGTTTGAAATGAGATGTTTAAGGTTAAGGTCAGAGATAGGTTAGGGTTCATTTAAAAAATAATGACACAAATAACTTTTTGGGTTGGGGTTACAGTACATAAAAGTACAGATTCATAAAAGTTATGTATTTGTATGTGTGTTTGTGCATGATATTTAAGAAAGCAATAGTTGGATGTTTTTTGACAAATACCATTTTTTACCAGTTTTAGAGGAAACTAATAAAACTATATAAATTAGTAGACCATGCCGGGTGATTTGAAATATGATGCAAAGTATTTATTCTTTGGGGATAAATTAGGGCAAAGTTGTAAAATAAGAAAGTATACATGTTGTTATGTACACCGGAACACACAGACACACACTGACAAATACAAACACACACAGACACACACAGTCAAAACACAGACACACAGACGCAGTCCACAGTCAGAGAAAAGGCACAGACCCTGGCAAAGCCCAGTCAGAACACACAGTGAGACACACACACTGACACAGCCCAAAGTCAGAGGAACACACACAGACACATATAGACACAGACAGACACATAATGAGACAGCCCACAGAGTACATGGCAGTGATGCGATGTGCTAGAGGTCAAAAGGCATCATTACATAGAGGTCTGTGGAGGACAGGAGAGGTTGGAGATGTTGGAGGGATCAGGTTTCTCTCCTGAGGTTTAGCCAGCTGGAGGCTGCTAGCCCCTATTGACTGAGTACCCTGCATCCTAAAGGGCACTATTCCTATAGTAGTGCACTACTGTTTACACAGGCTATTAGCAGGGTGAGGCATCATAGGGCCAACACACCCCAGTGATTCATTATAGTTCCTCATTTCAGAATGTCAAGCTACAACTGTGTGGATAGTGTCCTGTCCATAACCCATAATGAACAAGGCAACGCAGTCAGCTATTAATGTAGTCTGATAGTGGAAGTGTTATGGCTGACTGCTGTTTAAGGTTGGTGGGCAGTTTCCAGTACAAAAGCTTGGCAGAATAAGATGGCTGATCCAGAACCAAGTCTAACAATGTCTATAATATAATATAAATCAGAATAAGAATCAACCTTTATATGCTAAGTACGTTATCTATAGGAAAAACGATCATAGATCAGCAGTTCGGCTCTCAGACTCTTTGCGCATATAGCTAGTGGCGTCGGGGTTAAAGACATCCCCCGGGTCGTTCTTTATGAATAAAATAAATTGCGTCAGGCAGAAGCTGCTCTTAAACAGTCCTATCAATCAAATCCACTTATGGCCGCTATAAATTTCAAACCAATCACAGGCCTCCCTAATGCTCTGGCTGGAGCCGGTAAGCGGAAGATCTTCGGTTGCGGCTGCATTGCCTCGATTTCAAATATTTACCTCTGTGTGTGTGTGTGTACATCATATGTCACCATATTTTGGTCCCTCAGAACCATTAGAAAAGCCGATGCTGCTGCGCTAACCGAATTAGGATTGGTTTTTGTCCCGGCCACATGGGAGGTAGAGTTACCGACAATAAGATCAGAATGAGCCAATTCCTTTTCTATTCTCATTCAAAACAAACAAAAGGACCTAATAGCCCGAGCATCTGCGTCCTCAGTGAAGCCATAGAGATGGCAGGTCGATACCCAGGAGCACGCTGATAGATGTAACCTGCCGAGGGGCTCGTTACTAAACTTTATCCCAAATGGCACCCTATGCATTACATGTCATATGGCCCCGTTCGAGACAAGGGCGCAAGGTAGAGGGGATAGGTTGCTATTTGAAGCACAGACTCAGCCTCTGAGAGTGGTCAGTAGAAGCCACTGTTGAAGCTCTGATCATATCTGTTGGAGTGAATATGGGTATTGACTCAAAAGAATGCTTTCTTCTGCTTTAGTGCTGGGGATGATCTAATCTAGGCATTAGCAGGACCAATATTCACTAGTTTCTATTTAAGGAATTAGTATTATTGGATGTCTGCACGTTGGTAAGGAGGCCTAGTGTTTGGGGCATGTGACTGGTGTTCAATACTCCAACCGCCAAGGTGAAGGCTTTGCCATTCTGCCTGTAAGCAGGACAGTTAAACTTAATTGATCCCAGGTCATTGCTGCAAATAAGCTATTAAAGCATGTTTGCAGGAAAAACTATGGGTGAGACGGAACCAAACAGACGGTGACGTGAGCCTCCAACAAGGCGAAAGCCCCGGGCCTCTTCTTATGTATCCCATTATTACACTGTTGATTCGAGGTCACCATCCAAAATGTGGTCACCGCTGAACTTGCCCCCTTCAGTGAGGCTGTCGCTGTGGCTTCCTGCCTGGCTGCATGTACGGTGGCCCTTATGGGACCCTTTGCCTCCCCCCAGTGATTCAATTTGAGGTCAATTTCTTTCTCTCCCTCTTAGCTGCCGGGCTCGGAGCGAGGCACAGCGCCAATGCCGTCCCCACGGCAACCTTGCCTTAACCCCACACTCACCAGTGTTAATTGCGTTAGGACTGCAGTGTTGGTGTTGTGAAGGGTCACCTCGGAGCATGGCACCGAGGCCCCAAGGCTCGGAATAAAAGACTTTCCTGCCTCTCGTCCACTCACATTATGGCCCATTAGTCAGCTCGTTCTATCAGTCTTGGGGCGCAATGCTGGGTTCTTACGTGCAGGTGTGACAGGCCCTAACTCTGTTACACTACTTGTTAGGATGGTGACCCCACAATTGTAGTCCCTCGATCCCTAACCACAATTTCACCTCTCCAGAACCCTTTGCCTTTGTGACCTCTAACTGTATTTATTTACTAAGCTTATTCCCCCGGATGGACGCTATTGAGGCGCCTCCAACCTCATTTAGATAACTTAGCAAAACACAGCGTGTGATAAGAATGCTGGAAACTAGATTTTCCTCCCCTCCTTTCTTGGTTCCAGGTATTTATTGGAGGGAGGGGACTTTGGAACCTCTGTCATGACCCTTATTAACTAACTCCCTGGACTCTAATGGCTTTCCACCTGCAGAGAATGGCTGAAGTCCACTGTGACAAACAAGTAGTATTAGGCAGTTTTTACAATCTTATATCATCTACAGGAGTGTGTGTTTTGGGATTTGTCCCTGACTACTTTGTGTTTTTAAATAAACTCTGGAAGGTGGTTATATTTACATGTAAGTCATTAAAGAGATGATGCATGCATTTTCATCCTGTTTTGTATCAAAATTCTGGGAATCAATCCCACAACCCTGGTTTATTATACATGTGACATGCCATTCAGTAGCTGAAATCCTTTAGAAAAATCAAGTAAAGGTTTGTTTGTGTGCTGGTCTAAAAAAATATGTTGTTAATTATCAAGTTAGTAAAAAGGGTAGACTATGTTTCTACTGTAATTAGCCTAACAGCTATTATAATATTGGCAATATTGTTACATGGCTGTTAGGTATTGGCAGCCAGCAACAGATTACATTGTCCAAGTAGATAATAGCCCTCTGGGTTGGTGACCCACAAATGTCATATCATCCCCCAGCCCTACGTTCTCTCCCCCTGGCACCATACTGTAACTGTCAAGTGTGATCCGGGGGAGGGCAGACCCCCAGGCTGAAAGAGGATTGGTGGCTGAGGGGGAACGAGGAAAGCGGCTGGGTTGGTTAGCGGTTGCCTGTTCGGGCTCTGTGTCCTGGCTGCTTGATCAGAGGCGTGTCTGTATAAACGTCCTCATAAAAATGACAGCTAGACATATGTATGGATCCCCATTAAAATTTTACTACTAATCACCCGGCTGGTGTGCCTTCTGCCTGGGCCAGGGCAGTGAGCGGAGCTGTAACTGCACCATGAGAAGGGAGGGTGCTTCAGCTGCTAAATGAAGACATCAGCTTCATCCTCAGTCATCATAAAAGACAGTCAACAACAGCCTGGCCGCTGCCTGAGAGCTAAGGTCTATGAGGCCCAGTAATGGGCTTTTTATTTCCATTTGGTTGCAGAGGCGTTGGAGTCAAAGCCCAATTTAGACTTTGGGCCTCCGGGCAGGCCGCTCAAGGTCGTATGGGCCTTTAAAATACAGAACAGAACGTGTCCACTCTGATTGGTCGATGCAAAACAAACATACAGAACACTTGTACTGTAGACCTATACCTAAAGTGAGGCAACATACTGTATTCATACTCGGTTCTAATACATTAACGTGAGTCCATCACATTTGGATATTGTTGGTGAAAGGTCGCTGAGCATTTTCTTTTAACTTATTGCAGTCATGCAAGGTTTCTGTCCATCCGACCCCTCATGTTGAGCTCCGTGAGTCCGTTTAGCCACACGGACAGCAGCGGATACGGTAAACAAGTAGTGTTGTACGAGAACAGAGGCCAGAGGTCACACTGTGTTGTTCCTCTGGAAACGGTCAACAGGAGGCGGAAAGCGGAGGTATTCAGTAATGAGGGATCAAGGCTTTAAAACAGAAAAAGTGGATCGACTGGACTTGTAAACAGTGACAGGTGTCAGTCTCTGTTAGCAGCCGTGCACCTGCAAGCGCCATAAAAACATTTTGCGCTGCTGTGAGAAAAAACATCTGTCCTGTACCTCAGTATAAGATTGTTATGACTGGATTGGACAGCTCAAAGGATTTGTTTTTAGTTGTTAAACAACGTCATTATCCACTGCCAACCAACCGTCTGACAGTTTTCTCGCAGAGGTAGTATTGTGTGTCAAACGGCCCTGTTCAGCTGTTTGTAGTGTGGGTAGGGGATGGCATTCAGACACTTATGTAATGGCTGTTCTACAAGAGATATGGCAGCTCTTTGCAGAGCGGTTAAAGTACAGAAATTCAAGACAGGGACTAACACGATGTACAACATTGTAGAGTACCTTATTCTCTGGTTAAATATAACATCTAGAGGTGTCTATCACTATTAGATGATAAGACAAAGGGTTAGTGGTGGGGGTGTAGATGGAGTTGATACCCTCCAAATGAACCGCCCACTTATTATTAACCCCACCCACTTATTCAGAACACACACTCCACATGCTATTACCTCGCTGCTGGTTTCATTATCTGCCCTGAACTCTGGATAACCCTTCAGTGGTCATTCTCTATGTCACTTGGGGTACAGGGTCTGTGATTTAAATGTGCAGACCCCATAATTTGATTTCTTCATGGGGTGCGGCGCGGGGGAGGGGCAGGTGGGTCTTGGGGGTCGAGTCGGTAAGCGATAGCAGAATGACTTGAAGAGGCTAATAAAGTAATCAAGCCCTTCGTTACATGGTAATAATATTGCCCCTAAAACACTGATAACTATTACTTGGCCCAATGATTACCGAACATTAATAGCTTTTCACTTTTTCGCCCCCTCATCTTGCTTTCGCCGCCTCAGCTGGCAATTAGCAGTTAGAGGAGGAGAAATAAAAGCCTAGTGACTACAGTGGCTGCCAATATCACTTCCAGAGCTGACAGGCAGCTTCCTCTCAGCTCCTAGCCAGGGTGAAGCAGACACACACACACATAACAGGAAAAGTTGTGTTGTCCCCTTTCAGACACACGCAAACACTCACACATTTCCATTTAGCAAACGCTGTGGGAAATTCAGTCAAGCCATCCAAAAACAAGACATAAACCATTATTTTGCTCTGAATCAATGAATGATTCGAAAGAATTGGACAGAGATATTGCACATCAATTTCAGGTTGATTTGTTTTAGGATGTTTTATAGTGTGGTGATTTCCCCTTGTTACTGACAAGGGCTTTTGCAGAAAGAGAGAGAGAGGAGACTGGCAGTAGTTATGATGGTACAACACTGGGCATGGATTTAGCTTGTATTACACTTCACAGTGTTTCCGGAGCTAAATGTCAGCCCCTATCAACTAGGGTTATTAATGGGTACCATCATCTATTTTCACAAAACATCAAGACATAATAACACTGTTTGTAAAAGGAAAGGGCTGGAGAAAAAGAGGAGGAAATTGAATATCAAAGAAGGTTCTAAAATCAAATTCCCACATCACATAATGTCATCATCACACTTTAAAAACGAGGGTATTGAATACTGGAATCATGCGTCCGATAATTATAATGTTGGATTGGGAGAACACAGGCATCTCAAAAATACATCTCTGTGATGGGAACTGAAAGGAAAAATGAATACATAACGATTGGTCAAATGTAATTATCCAGCTGGGGGAAATAAATGTCTAGAATCGCACCCTTCAAGCTCAATCCAAAAACAGACCGCTTCCCAAATGACACTGTGTTTTTCATATGAAGTGCACGCAAAGTTGGCCCGTAGAGTGCCAATTGGAACGCATTCCCAGTTTTTCCTTGCTCTGAGGAGTGGCTGCTATTGACCTGATGTGCTGCCATAGAACCCCAATCATTCAAGTGCCATCGATATGACCCAGCTTGTTTACACCTGGCCAGGACAGGATTGTGTAGTGGAAATCAATGGGAATCACCTGAGTGGCACCTCGTCCACCGTGACAGGGGAGTCAGAGTGGAAGAGGGACAGATGCTTAGGGAGGGGGACAGGCTTTCAACTGATACTGCAGGGCAGCACCCCTGCAGACAGCCTTGTGAGTAAAGTAAACATCCTTCCTGTGTTTGAGGTGAAGGGCAAAGATAGTCATCAGCACCTTGACACTGAGACACAGGCCTTCAGGTAGCTATCTCCCCTGATATCTGCCCTCGATAAGGCAAACTCAGAGAGCTCTACTTACACTACTTTTTTAGGGCTCTACCTACTCTGCTCCGAGGGATCTGCTTACTCTACTCTGAGGGCTCTACCTACTTTGTCACTTCCCCCGACCCTGGTGTTTGTCTGAATCAGGGCTGTACGCCTGCCTCTAGCAACATCCACCCTGGGATTTGAGTTGTGTTTCTGGCTAGAAATGGGGCATGCAGGAAGGTTGGCGCAACTGTCGGTGCCAGATTTTAACCACGCTGCATGCAGCTCCATCTGGGTAGCAGACGGTGGGTGTGTATTTCTGCCAGGGCATTGCGAGGGGGTATGGACACAAGAAAGAAGTGCCTGCATTCCAACAGGTCGCGTGTTCCCCACCCCACTAACTCTTTAAACATGCTACTTGGCAGAACAAGTTCGGCTGGTGGAATACAGCTACAGTATGAACACTGTATATGCAAGTAATTGGGCGGCGGATCGTAGTGTGTAACCCATTTCCATATGTAGTCCATCATAATTCATGGAGTGTGAGAATGTGGCTTTTGTCAGTGTAATAACTAGTTGAGTGTTTTTTTTCTTCATCAGACATAGCAGTGTTGATTTCATCCAGGAGAGGATTATTGGATAAGTTTGACCTCATAATTAAAAAAAATCAATATACAAGATTGACTTACCTAAAATTAAAGCCCAGGATAAATGGAGATGGCGCATAGAAGAGAAAGAAAAGCAGTATTAGAAATATGTATCAATGATAATGTACGAATTAGCACATCTGTCACGGTTGGGGTGTATGGAGAGAGGGAGACCAGGCAAGGAGTAGATGGTTTGCAGATTTAATACTGAATAGTCCGGGAAGTGTAGAAATGTATTGAATAGTTGCAGGTGACACGGATAGCAAGTAGCACAACCCTAATATATACATGTAACAATAATACTACGCTCTAATGCAGCGTAGATGCAGATAGCATATATAACATATATATATATAGAAAAAGTACTGCAAAGTACTGTCATATTATAAGGAAAACAGCATATAACATAAATACAGACAATAAACCCCAAAATGCATACAGATACACTTGAAGAGTCCATATCTCAGTCCATTGCCACACCATCCCACTCTGGGACTGTGTGAGAACATTAATTACATTTAGATAAGGTATGCAGTACGTCAACACAACATCTAACAAAGTAAACTGTCTTTTTCATCAGAGCATTTTCACAGATCTCAAATCATATGAACGTATAGAAATGCATCCTAGTATAGAAGCATTTAGACCTCCACCCAGTATCCTATGACATTTGTGCCAGCTATAGACCACAGCGTGCCTGTAAAGCCCCTGTCTCATCCTCAAAGTCCCTCCCGTTCCTTCCCCCGCCCTTGTGCTGCGGTGTAAACACAGATTGTTAGGTTAGGGGTTAAAAGTGTTGTGCTTAGATTCTTTGACAGTAATCTAATTTCTCCTCTCTTGCGCATCTATATTTATTTGGTTTTGTCAACACTCACGGCTCTTTTTTCTCTGTTCTGCCTCAGCGTATTGATCCCCCTAATGGATTGGATCTGATTCCAGAGCATCTAACATGCTTTTGTATCCTCTTATTTTCACCCGGGGAAAATCGATCAGGAAGGCCTGAAAATCAGGCAGGATCGGGTTTTAAGGGATCCACCAAGGCAGGAAGATGGTAGGCAGTGAAGGATTGGTGGTGTTGGGGTGACTTAACGAAGAGTGTTTATCAAACCGACAGGAACAACAACTATTAACATGCAACACAGACTTTTTCTGTCTGCTGAATGTCTAAATCTGGATCATTTTACCTTTTTTACAGTAAACTTCCAATTAAGGGTATAATGAATACAAAATTGTATGTGCATTGGATTTTACAAAGCCAATATTTTTATTCACTACATAACATTACAATGTTTTTAATAACAACTAGGAATTGTATGAGCCTATGTTATCAGATTGTAGTGAGTCTATGGTAACACAATGTAGTGTGTTTATGGTATCAAACTGTAGTGTGTCTATTGTATCAGACTGTAGTGTGACTATGGTATCAGACTGTAGTGTGTTTATGGTATCAGACTATAGTGTGTTTATGAAATCAGACTGTAGTGTGTGTATGGTATCAGACTGTAGTGTGTTTAAGGTATCAGTCTGTAGTGTGACTATGGTATCATACTGTAGTGTGTTTATGGTATTAGTCTGTAGTGTGACTATGGTATCAGACTCTAGTGTGTTTATGGTATTAGACTGTAGTGTGTTTATGGTATC
>JACXGM010009150.1:0-28000 GCA_016801145.1 Umbra pygmaea
GACAATAACTGAACACGGATTGACCTTATTACAATGGGCTGTGTACCTTCAGATCCCCCACCCGGTACAGCCAGAAGAGGACTGGCCACCCCCTTGAGTCTGGCCTCTCTCTAGGTTTCTTCCTATGTCCCTCCTACTAGGGAGTTTTTCCTAGCCACTGTGCATCACTTGTGTTGCTTGCTTTTGGGGGTCTCAGGCCAGGTGTCTGTCAAAGCACTTTGTGACAACTGCTGTTGTAAAAAGGGCTTTATAAAATAAATTTGATTGATTGATTTGATTGATTGATTCAAGAAATGTTGAAATGATTCAAGCTTTGTGACATGGTGCATTATACCGCTGGAAGTAGCCGTCAGAGGATGGGTACATGGTGGCCATAAAGGGATGAACATGGTCAGAAACAATGCTCAGGTAGGCCGTGGCATTTAAACAATGCCCAATTGGCACTAAGGGGCCTAAAGTGTGCCAAGAAAACATCCTCCACACCATTAAACCACCACCAGCAGCCTGCACAGTGGAAAAAACAAGGCATGATGGATCCATGTTTACATTCTGTTTACGCCAAATTCTGACTCTACCATCTGAATGTCTCAACAGAAATCGAGACTCATCAGACCAGGCAACATTTTTCCAGTCTTCAACTGTCCAATTTTGGTGTGCTCTTGCAAATTGTAGCCTCTTATTCCAATTTGTAGTGCAGATGAGTGGTACCCGGTGGGGTCTTCTGCTGTTGTAGCCCATCCGCCTCAAGGTTGTGTGTGTTTTGGCTTCACAAATGCTTTGCTGCATACCTCGGTTGTAATGACTGGTTATTTCAGTCAAAGTTGCCCTTCTATCAGCTTGAAGCAGTCGGCCCATTCTCCTCTGACCTCTACTAGCATCCACAAGGCATTTTCGCCCACAGGACTGCCGCATACTGGATGTTTTTCCCTTTTCACACCATTCTTTGTAAACCCTAGAAATGGTTGTGTGTGAAAATCCCAGTAACTGAGAAGATTGTGAAATAATCAGACCGGCCCGTCTGGCACCAACAAACATGCCACGCTCAAAATTGCTTAAATCACCTTTCTTTCCCATTCTGACATTCAGTTTGGAGTTCAGGAGATTGTCTTCACCAGGACCACACCCCTAAATGCATTGAAGCAACTGCCATGTGATTGGTTCAGTGGATCATTGCATTAAGGAGAAATTGAACAGGTGTTTCTAATAATCCTTTAGGTGAGTGTATATGAACAATGATTATTGTAATGAATTACATGCATTGTTATCAGAAGCGTCATGCACCTATTTTTTTAAGGGGGAACAGTGTGCACAACACACAGAAACAGGTGCCCACAAATACTGATATTAAAAGGAAAATCCACTTGGCTCAAAAATCTGAGGGAGCACGTTTCAATGGGCATGATACCTCAGGTTATTATTTTGAAAAGACAAATTGGAGTCTGTGTTGCCGGCATAATATAGTGTTTCCAGGCAAACAGTGTTTGCCCCCGGCTAGAACCGACCCTGTGGGGCCCAGAAATCTTGGCTACATCCCTGCTATTGGCACATACTACATAGATCAATAGGCCATCAGCAACCTTTATTGATACCCTTATATCATACATGTCTTGCTTTGTCTATGCACATGCCAGGATATTTTTACAGATAGCTGCTTTGCCTGGGAGTGGTCAATTTGGTCCGATATGAAGTCCGGCTGAAGGGACATGTGGTGAGGTTGAGAGGTGTTAAGCACAGGCTTAACTAAAAGTTACATGTGAATTATATTTTAATTCAGAGCTATGGATTATTAACATATGTATTGCAGCTGTGTGAAGCAAGCGATAGCAGAGATACTGTGTTGTCTAGCAAATGCAGCCTTCTAACTTCATACATCAATAGCATTGTAACCATCATGCCATAGCTATATCAGTGATAGGCCTTTATATTCTCAATGATCTATCCATCCCTGACTGACAATATATCATTGAAATAGTGATAGTATGTTGTGTTAAGAAGCTCTTTATATACGTAGAAGCATTTTCTAGATGATGAACGTGCCCATCATAGCTCCATGATGGATTCGTTGTCAGCTGCATTACATAACTGTTAATTATCAATGGATTCAAATCTATAAATAAATTAACAACGCAGTTTCATCAAGACTTCACCGTACATCCCTGGGCTTTAGGACTGAACACTTTACACGTATTTTGTAATGGTAAAATGTCCCTGATTAAGATGTGTGTTTCTGATATTCTCTCTCCCTCTCAGAATAAGCCTATCGGCGATAAAGTTATATTGTGTAGTTATTTACCACAAACCCAGGATCTTAAGTAAATGGGATAATGACATTAATGGTTAAAGCTGTGTCTGGTTGTGGTAAGAGATTGACAGGTGAAATTTATGATGAGATGTCCGGGAAAACAGAAAGAAGTACATAAGACATGAAACAGAGCTGTGGTGAGCCTTTCCTCACCACAAACCGATCAGTCCAGAGGGGTGCTCCGTTACACAAGCTTGTTTGTCAAGGGAAATTGTTCGTTTTTTTTGGAAATAGGTTCATACCTTTCTTTAAAATGTCAGGTATTTTCCTGGATTTCTGGAGGATTCTTTTTTGGCCCGGCCACATTTACTCATGCCCACTATTTCTGGCTATGCCCCTGGCTCTTACTGACTGACATAATATGCCATTAGGAGATGTGTTCATCCAAAGCAAGTCAAATCACAGCAGGAAGTAAACCCACCAGCATTGGTATTGCAAACACAGGACCTACACTAGCACACAACTGGACTCGGTCATGCTGGATTTGACAGCCTTAGTCTCACTGAAGCTCTCCGTCTCACAAACACATACTCATATTTTTCTCTGTCTTTCTCTCACACGGACAATACAACCTCAAACTCACACACATACCTATACAGTGCCTGTAGAAAACCATCATAACCTGTCAAAATCCTTAACTTAAAAAAAATTTCAACTTACAACCTGGAAGTTAAAATACATTATATTGAACATTTGACAGCCGTATTGACACATTATCATCCTCAACATCAAAGTGAAAATAACATTTACAAAAATTCGGAACGATTATTAAAATGTAATTAGTGTAATACCTGCTTTGGATAAGTGATCTGACCCTTAGAGTAACCATTATAAACTTGCTCAGGTACAACCAGTCACTCCTGTTCCATGGTGAGCCCATTACTAGTAGTTCCTGGCAATGCAAATAATTATTTGGAAAGGTGTTTTCAAAAGGGCTCCAGGACAAAGTTGTGGAAAGGCACAAGTTAGGAGAAGGATACAAAAAGATCTCAAAGGTTTTAACTATCTATCTGAGTACTGTTCAGAACATTATTAAGAAGTGGAAAGCGTATTGTACCACCAACACCTTCCCTAGATTGGGCCGTCTTTTAAATAGCAAATGCACCTGCGCCCATATTTGCGGCCATGGGCGTGCTGGTCTAAAAGGGAGGTGTATTGCTATCTTGAGGCATCGGAAAGTGATTGCGCCATTGACCAACAAAAACCTGGTCTAAAGTCAATGGCACAGCATGTCATTGTTATTTTAACAGCAAATTAGTCAAATGCACCTAGGCGTATGCACAGCGCATGTACATGATGCTTGTTGCACACACACAGGGACGGCAGCAGCACACAAACATAAAAAAGGTTACAAATAAAAATATTATGGTGCAAATCCGCCATCATAATAGCAATGCGCAAAAGGTATAAATCGTTGAAATAGGGCCCAGAGTTGTTTTTCACTTTGCAAAACAACACTTGTAAGATTCTAATGCCATGTGTCAAAAGGTTTCATGGTCAGATGAGACCAAGACTGACCTTTTTGGAATTAACTGCAAGCGTTATGTTTGTCGAAAACTAAACATAGCACACCACCCAAAACACACCCTACCTACTGTGAAGCATGGTGGTGGCAACATGATGTACTGGGGGTATTGCTCTTCAGTGGGGACTGGGCAATGGGTCATGATTGAAGGGAAAATGGATGCTGCCAAATACACCCAAATTCTTGAGGAGAACCTGTGGGCCTCTGCTAGACAGCTGAAGATTAGCAGGTGGTTCACCTTCTAGCACAACAACGATCCTAAACATACCACTAAAAAACCTACTCAGTGGCTTGAGGATAGAAAGGTGGATGTCCTAGAGTGGCCAAGTCAGAGCTCTGACCTAAATTCAATTAGAAATCTGTGGATGGACTTGAAGAAGACAGAAGTCAATAAAAACATTAACATAAAAAATATATGGTATATTAAGAAATTAATATAAATCTAACAATATAAATGCTCACCATGAAATTTGACTGAACTCAAACAATTCTGCAAGGACGAATGGGCAAATATTCCCCAATCCAAAAGCTAATAGAGACATATCCAAACAGACTGATGGCTGTAATTTAAGCAAATGGTGGCTCTAAAAAGAATGAAGTCATGGGACAGATCACTTTTCCAACTTTTTTTTTCTAGTTTAAATTTATTTTACTTTTCTGAGATTTTGCCTTTTTACATTACTTTGAATGTTATGAGACAGAATGTGTAAATAAAGTTGGAACAAAAAAGTATATTTTTAATGGGTTTTGATTTCAGAAAGGTGACTTTCAAAGGGGTATCGTGATTTCTATAGGCACTGTATTCTGTACACACACTTGATTGTGTTTGCAAATCTATGATTATGGACAACTCCATCCTACCCTACCGTATTATGCACACATCAAAGCTCATTTGTTTATCTTTAGGAGCGCGTGGTGGCAAGAACATGTTGTGTTTTTTGAATGTGTGGATAAATGTCTGAGCATACACCATGCATGAGTGTTAGATTGGAATAATGAGGTAATCTGAGAATATCTGTCTTACTATTTATGGTTTGTATGTAATATGTAATGTTCTCCCGTGTGTTTATTTGTGCTTGTCGCGTCATGTCAGTGTAGACCTTTTACAGTGTACATGTTGTCATGATGGAGGACTGGAGTGTTGCAGGAATAAGAGTATGTCTACCTTCTCTAACCAACTAGGTTTCAGTCTGTGTTTTTGAATGTGAGGCGTTGGGTCTGCAAAATACTGAGCTGGACCGTGTTTCTCTGTCGGCCACTCATTCTATTAGAGAGCAATCCTTCCTGGACCGTGAGCTTTCTTCAGGGAATCTTTCATAAGCGTGAAACCAGACTGTCAGCCAGCTGCAAGGCAGAATGGAAAAATTGTCTTATTCAACCTTAATAATCTTCCTATGCCATACTTCAAACAAAGCACAGCTCACATAGCATGACTGATGGCCTCTTGAAAGAGAATTCGTCAATGCTCCAACAACATGAAATAACAAATGAATAGATAAATAAATAAATGAGTGAGGTAAGCTGATAAGAGAAGAGGAACATTCTTGTCTGCTTTAAGAGAGTGCCAGCGAGCACTGGTCGCAATTAGCTCAGCCAAGCAAGTCCACACTGCACCGACGTGTAAACAAAAGTAAGTGCAAAGGCAATCAACTGCTATCTGGATTCGTCTTCGCTCACTCATCCATCGTGCTTGAGAACATAGTGGGATTTGAGGAAGCTTTCAACTTGATATATCCTATATTCAGAGCTTTTCTTCTTTAAGAGTAATTTGTTTAATTGACCCACAGTAGAAGCACCAATTAGGAATTTTCAACTCAATTCGTTTTTGAGAAGTTGGTATTGTAGTCTTATTAAGATGCAGTTCAAACAAGAGCCCCTGCAGTAATGGCAACCTTGCCAATATAAAGCGTGATGGTACGAGACCACATAAAATTACACATGACGTATACAAAAATACAGAAACTGGCCATAGGACGTATGGGCTTTTGGGAGTCTAGAAGTGTATCCAAAAATTGGATACAGTTGGAAAAGGTAACATTGTATCATTGGCTGCATAGAGCAGGGGATCTCAACCCTCTCCTCGATCCCCCAGACATGCCAAGTTTCTGATTTAACCATAAACTAGCACACCTGACTCGATTTGTCAACTACATATTAAGCCTTTGGTTAACTGAATCAGCTCAGCCATTTCAGGGTTAAAACATGAACAGGGCCTGTCTGGGGGGTTCCCGAGAAGAGGGTTGGGAAACACTGGCCTAGAAGTTAGATGCAGAATGAGTAGGAATGAGCAGCAAACTACATGCCTACACTTTATCATAGGGTCAGACTGGGATTGAAAAACGGCCTGGGAGTTTGCAACGCAGACCAGCCCATGACCAGTCTATAGTTCACAAATATAAATAAACACACTGGCTGTAAACAAAATTAGATCTAATAATACAGTGTTTAAAGGTGCTATTTGTAGAAATTGAGCCATAACAATGGAACTAATTTCTCTTTTAAGTGACTAGCTTACAAAACGCTGTAATACAGTATTTCGGGATATTTAAAAGAATCTGAAAAACATTTCCTTACACTATGCACTATGTTACACACAAAAGCATATCCTAAAATTTTCACTGTTTCTCTGTCCTGATGCTACCCCTGCAGGCACGCCGGTGCTCCAGTGGTTTGTGTCACCGGCCTTCTAACGCCACTGTTCCTACACCCAAATCATATGATTAGGTGTACCTGTGTGTAATTGGTGTGTTTTGTGCATGTTTATATTGTGTTCTCAGTTAATGTCTCATTGTGGCATACTGGCCCTCATTCATGAAACGTGCGTACGATCAAATTTTAACTTAAAATTATCGTACAATCATTGTACCCACAGAGAAGGTATTCATCAATGTTATCTGTTATATACTTACGATCAAACCCACGTCTGTTCAGAGACCGTGTGTGACATCCTCCACTCAGTCATCTGCTTCCACATCTCACCTGAACACATCCTCCTCCACCAGTAACCGTCAAGTTCCACACAGCCACGAACGCACCCCCATAGCCCGGTCCCAATCACCTGAATATTGAACACCTGCTTCCACCACTTCACATTCCCTCTGTGTGAGGTATTGTAAGTTTTCACCCTTCATACTAAGCATTATTATCCTGGTTGTCGTTTCCTGGTCTGACCTAGCCTTCTGTCCGTAAATTTTTGAGTTTTGGATTTGCCCTCTTGTACTTTCACCTGATCTCCTGTCTTGCTAGTTGCCAAACCTGTTTTGTCTGAGAAGCCTTCCTTGTGTCCCGAACCCTGCCTGTTTTGAGAACTGTGTTCCAGCCATTTCCCTGCCTGTCTGAGTATCCGATTCCCTGCTAAGCCCCAGCCTGTCTGACTACCTGTATTCCTGTTTTTGACCTCTGCCTGCCTGACTACGGATATTAGCCTTGCCCCTGACTGGTTTGTCTGAAGGAATCATTATATACTGCTGGATTATTGCTGTTTATTCTCCTGTACCTATTAAATTACATATTGGAATTTTACATTCTGCCTGAGCCCCATCATTACACCATGTAAACCAATGTAAAAAAATAAGATTTTTTAGGTTTAATGCTTGATTCACCATAAGAATATCATTATCACTAAAAAACAACAATCATAACTTCCTCAGTAACAACAACCACAACTATAGTATTAATAATTTGTCATATAAAATACGTTGACAAGGAATATAGCACATACAAACGTATAGGCCTACCATAACGTATCATCACCATATTAATTAGTAGACCTATTATTATTCCTTTCACTTTTCGCTGTGCTTGTCTCTCATTTTTGTAGGTCATGTGTTTGTAAAGTTTGATTCATCTTTGTGTAAGCTATGTAATGCCTGATATACTTAGACCAGTGAACTTGCTTTTCCTTACTTTCCTAAGTCAGTCATGTCTATTATATCTACATACTTGGCGAACATAAATTGTCAATATCATTTTGATGGCAGAAATCATTGTGCATTTTTTAGGTTATTAGTGTCACAGTTCTCCTTAATAGTATACTATGAGACAGGCGCGAAGGAGTTGCAATAAATCAAAAGCGTTTATTCACAAACACTTAGTTTAGAATTCAAAACTGCCGCAAGGAGCAAACAGGAGTAACTACGGACCTAGAGAGAACTCTCCTGGGGTGGTCCTGCCTGGAAGACCGAAGAAACAAGGTCCTCCCAGGAGAATATATTCTAAGAGATACAACTCCTGCATTTGGCTCCTCTTTCTTAACACCGCTACACTCTTTCTCTCTTCACACTGTTCTGTGTTTCTGATCTGTTTTTGATTTTGCGAGAAAAAAAACAGTATTCAGTTAACTACAATCAAAGCTCAAAATCAATTAAACTAAATAATTTGCATATACAGGGGGTATAGAAAAGAATCACCCCCCTGTAAAATAATCACATCTTGTTGCTCTGCAGCCTGAAATGAAAATGGACGGACAGAGGTTTTGTTTTATTCAGCTGTATGTACAACTCATAACATCCAAGGAAAAGATGTAATACCAACTTGTCAGAAAAAAGTAATTACAAATAAAAAAGCAAAGCAAATTGACTTTCAACTGTGATCAGCTGAGGTCATTTTCATTAGCTCAGCATGAAACAAGCTTTTCCTGAAGCATTTCAGTCCTTTGTAGTGCAACTGAAGACAACAATCAACTATGGGTGGCAAGGCATTGTCAAAAGATCTATGGGATAAAGTTGTGGACAGGCACAAGTCAGGAGATGGATACAAAACAATTTCAAAGGCTTTATCAGTGCCTAGAAGCACAGTGAAGTCCATTATTCAGAAGTGGAAGGTATTTGGTACAACACAGACCCTCCCTGGGTCAGGACGTCACTCCAAACTGGATGAAAGAGCCAGGAGGAAACTGGTCAGAGAGGCTACCATGAGGCCTACAGCAACTCTGAAGCAGTTGCAGGAATTCGTGACAAAGAGTGGTCATTGTGTGCATGTGACAACAATATCACACATTCTCCACAAATGTGGCTTGTATTGGAGGGTTGCAAGAAAAAAGCCAATCCTCAAGAAAGGCCACATGTAGTCATGAGTCATGACTGAGCTTTGCCAAAACGCACCTTTGAAGAGGCCACGTGGAAAAAGATGTTATGGTCAGATGAGACTAAAATGGAATTGTATGGCCTCAACGCCAAGCAATATGTCTGGCAAAAATCCAATACAGCCCACCATCTAAATAACAGCATTCCTACAGTAAAGCATGGAGGTGGTAATATCATGTTATGGGGTTGTTTCTCTGCAGCAGGGACTGGAGCTCTTGTCAGGATAGAAGGAAAAATGTATGGGGCAAAATACTGTCAAATTCTTGATGAAAACCTACTGCTCTCTGACAGAAAGTTGTCAATGGGTAGAATATTTACCTTCCAACATGACAATGACCCAAAGCACACAGCAAAACTGACCACACAGTGGTTGAAGGAGAAAAAGGTGAATGTCCTTGAATGGCCTAATCAGAGCCCAGACTTAAACCCCATTGAAAATCGATGGAATGACTTGAAGACAGCAGTCCACAAACGGTCACCATCAAATTTAATTGAACTTGAGCAATTCTGCAAAGAAGAGTGGTCAAATATTGCAACGTCTAGATGTGCAAAGTTAGTAGAGCCATATCCCAACAGACTAAAGGCTGTAATTAAAGCAAAAGGTGGTTCAACAAAATACTTAAACAAGGGGGTGATCCTTTTTCCAACTAAGGGAAAGTTTTTTTTTTTTTTTTCTGACATGTTGGTGTTATATCTTTCACTTGGATGTGATAAGTTACACTGAGTAAATACAGCTGAATGAAACAAAAACTGTGTCTGTCTTCATTTCAGGCTGCAAAGCGACAAAATGTGATTATTTTACAGGGGGGTAATTATTTTCTATACCCACTGTAATAACCCTGTTGACTTATACTCTATTGTGTACAGTTATGTTGCTGCACCTGTCAGTCTCTGCCCTGGTCTCTACCACCACTGTCACAGCAGCCTCCATCTCTGTCTCCTCATTCCCACCATCACCTGTAGTTGCTTTAATATGCAGAACAGAAAAATATAGACAGCATATATTATTTAAAGCCATTTTGTGCATACAGCTCTGGAAAAGATTATTTGATAACTTCAATTTATTCTTAAACCATCCCATTGAAAACCTCTGGAATGCGATCAAGATGAAGATGGTTTGGCACCAAACAAAGCCACCAAACAAAGCCACCAAACAAAGCCACCAAACAAAGCCACCAAACAAAGCCACCAAACAAAGCCACCAAACAAAGCCACCAAACAAAGCCACCAAACAAAGCCACCAAACAAAGCCACTAAACAAAGCCACCAAACAAAGCCACCAAACAAAGCCACCAAACAAAGCCACCAAACAAAGCTTGAATAAAAAAAATAGAAAACATCAAATCTTTCGAAGTGCCTCAATTTCATGTGACTGTAAACCTCTGCACTGTTCTACTCTGTTCCCACTCCAATGAAATGCCTGAATCCAGAAGAAAAGCATCCATTGACAAATCATTGTCTGTAAAACTGAATGTACTTATCTGATGCCAGCACACAACAAGCACCCCCAAAGGCTAGACACTTGGGGCAAATCTAGTGCGTACAGCTGGTGATAAACAAGTGCAGTTTTTTTGCATGGTGCAAAAAGGCTGTTAATTTGATTGGCCGTTCGGGAAATCCCCTGATTCTCCCAATGGCCAGTCCAACTAGATAAGATCCACCTGCAGTGCATCCGGAAAGTATTTACAGCACTGCACTTTTAAACATTTTGTTATGTTACATCCTTATCCTGAAATGTATTAAATTCATTATTTCCCTCAATATTCTATTCATAATAACAAAGTTAAAGAAGTGTGTTTGAGATCTTAGCAAATCTATTAAAAATTTGAACCAAAAAAAGCACATGTACATACTATAAGTTTTCAAAGCACTCATCACCTGGCCAATACCATCCCTACACTCAGAACAGGGTTGAGTAATCGAGAGAACTGGGAGAATTCCCGGTGGGATGCTAGTTGTTGGGCCGGTAAGGTGGTTTGGGAAAAAATATTTTATAATCGCTATACTTGATGCAGTTTGGACTGGGCCACCTGCCTGATGTGAGGTAGTGCGGCCCACTGTTTGTGCACCTGTCCTACCTCTCATTCTCACATCATACACACACACACACACACACACACACACACACACACACACACACACACACACACACACACACACAAGAGCTGCTAACTTGGCTGGCATCGCACCGATGCACCTAACGTCCTCCTATCAGCTGCCTCTCCACTAACTAAGCGTTTGTTCTCCTATGACAGAACTCGTACTCATGGTTGGATCATATCATGGTCTACACCAATCAAAGAAAGAGATGGGGTGGGACTTTGCCCCTGATTGGCTGTGGTCCAGATATTCCTGTAGGACTACACTGCTCTGTGCTGTGTGATTGAAATTGTGACCTGAGCACCAGAGAATCAGTTACGGCAATCAGCATCAGCAAAACAAACGCAAGAAAACAGATGACGAACAATGAAAATAAATAGACCCATATAGATTTTTTTCTTTAAGAAAGGTAGGCCTGTTCCCGCCAACACTCTCCCCGGTGGAGCTACTTCAGCCACCAGTCTCCCCAGTCCCTGGTGAGATGCCAATCCCTGGTCCTCCATCATCAGAGATTGCATCCAACTCAGAGACCGGGGTACAGTAGAGCCTACCAAGCGTGAGCTAGAGACTCAAAATAAAAAGAGACAAATATATACTGTACATTTCGTAAAGACTGGTTCTTTATTTTCCATATTTAAGGTTTAATAAGACAGAAAATGTCACACACTGTATTCTTTGTAAAGAATGTGGCCAGAGAATGGCAGGGAACAGTGCATTTGTAAGCGGATCAACAACGTTTCGAATCGAAGTGGCAAAAATGCACAATATTTTAAAAAAACACTTCATGCCACGATAAGTGTGTGACTCAAGTGGCCCGTCTCCCGGCTGCATTTCAGTGACAGGCAGCAGATATCAGGTCCTCAGAACAATCAGAGATGATAATAAAACGCAACGTCACCTATAACATCGCAAATGAAGAGCTGCCAATTACTAAATTTAGATCGGAAATTATTCTCATGAAGAAAAATAGATTACATGTGAACCAGACATACAGCAATGACGTTGCATGAGCCCAAATTACAGTGCCTTGCGAAAGTATTCGGGCCCCTTTGAACATTTCGACCTTTTGCCACATTTTAGGCTTCAACCATAAAGATATAAAACTGTAATTTTTTGTGAAAAAGCAACAACAAGTGGAACAAAATGTATTGTTATATTTCAAACTTTTTTAACAAAAATAAAAAACTGACAAATTCGGTGAGCAAAATTATTCAGCCCCTTTACTTTCAGTGCAGCGAACTCTCTCCAGAAGTTCAGTGAGGATCTCTGAATGATCCAATGTTGACCTAAATGACTAATGATGATAAATAGAATCCACCTGTGTGTAATCAAGTCTCAGTATAATAGCACCTGTGCTGTGATAGTCTCAGAGGTCCACTGAAAGCACAGAGAGCAACATGAAGAACAAGGAACACACCAGGCATGTCCGAGATTCTGTTGTGGAGAAGTTTAAAGCCGGATTTGGATACAGAAAGATTTCCCAAGCTTTAAACATCCCAAGGAGCACTGTGCAAGCGATAATATTGAAATGGAAGGAGTATCAGACCACTGCAAATCTACCAAGACCCGGCCGTCCCTTTAAACTCTCAGCTCATACAAGGAGAAGACTGATCAGAGATGCAGCCAAGAGGCCCATGATCACTCTGGATGAACTGCAGAGATCTACAGCTGAGGTGGGCAAGTCTGTCCATAGGACAACAATCAGTCGTATACTGCACAAATCTGGCCTTTATGGAAGAGTGGCAAGAAGAAAGCCATTTCTGAAAGATATCCATAAAACGTGTCATTGAAATTTCGCCACAAGCCACCTGGGGGACACACCAAACATGTGGAAGAAGGTGCTCTGGTCAGATAAAACCAAAATCGAACTTTTTGGCAACAATGCAAAACGTTATGTTTGGCGTAAAAGTAACACAGCCCATCACCCTGAACACACCATCCCCACTATCAAACATGGTGGTGGAAGCATCATTGTTTGGGCCTGATTTTCTTCAGCATGGATAGGGAAGATGGCTAAAATTGATGGGAAGATGGATGGAGCCAAATACAGGACCATTCTGGAAGATAACCTGATGGAGTCTGCAAAAGACCTGAGACTGGGACGCAGGGGCGGCGGCAGAGTATGGCTTGGTTGGGCTACAGCCCTACCAAGAATCGTGTTTGCCCCACCTTAGCCCCACCATGAAATATCAACTGTGCTGACTTAGTTGCGTTTTTATGTGATTTCGGTGCAGAGTATGTGAGTGGAGTGGAAGCGGAGCGAGGAGCGGAGCTGACCCAGTTTACCAGAGCGCAGAGCAATGTTTGAGCGGCCCAGAAGGCTCTCGCTCAAAATCGCTCCAGTACCGCTCCAGTATCGTTCACTTCACATACCGTAGTCAGGACAGCCTAATGAGCCTCTACGTGTGTAGGTTACTTGGCTAGTGCGCGTTGTTAAAGTGTAATCATGGAGTTTGTTAAATAGTAATAAACTAACAAAACATACAGGTGCAAAATCAAGATTATCTACAAAAATGAAAGGTGAGGTTATATAGTGGTCACGATTAAACAGTCTTATGGAATATGAAAAGACATGCCTATCTCTCGCAAGCACGATAATTTACTGCGTGCACACGTGAACAGAAAGAATTGAGGTGCCTGTCTACTGGTTAGACTGAGTTATAAAACCAGCAATTAAAACAGTTAATTCACTTTGTATTACATTATTTTCGTTTCATGCCCACATGGAATCTTTTTAAATTTTGTTAACATTTTAATTTATCTTCACAATATATATAGAACAAACATAGAGAATATTTGTAAAATGAGATTGCACTGTTTTGTATTAACAGTTGTATACTGTACTTTAAAAACAGTTGTTTTTTTCATGTAGCTACATGGTCACACTTTCATTTTTATTTTAACAACGTTATAACAATTCAAGCCGATTTAGTTTCAATATTTCAGCGATCGACATACATGGTCACATAATGAATGGGTTTGTTAATATTGTAATATGCCTTAAAAAATAATTGGAGCGATTTTGGAGTACTTAGTAGAACTTCATTAACTATCGCAGCTTGCGCTCTCGCTCTCTCTCCGTCCATAGTGTGTGTGTGTTCACCATAACGGAACATTGCACATTCGCACTGGCAGTTCTATTCTTTGGATAAGGTTAACATAACAGAGAAAATGAAATTGGCATCTGATCCTATACCAATCAATCTTAAAAAACTAAGTATATAGCCAAAATTTTTGGATCGATCTGCCCATCCCTATTGGGTGTGTAGTGGACAGGTTTGCCAGACAATATTAATGAGTTGAAATAGCGCAAATAGACTACTGCCTAAACTAGTAGTGACTTTCCACGTCGGTTTGTCTAGATGTAATTTGCGTGTGAAAAATGGAGTCAGTCCGACGTGGTATTTCTAGCTACTGGGAATTATGTTATGCTCTATTCTATTGTGCATGTATTCACATTGAAATTCAGGAGATTTGAGCCCAACCACTGTGTGGATTAGCCCCACCATAGTTATGCCAAAAAAAATACTCTGTAGCCGCCACTGCTGGGACGGAGATTTGTCTTCCAAGAAGACAATGATCCAAAACATAAAGCAAAATCTACTATGGAATGGTTCACAAATAAACATTTCCAGGTGTTAGAATGGCCAAGTCAAAGTCCAGACCTGAATCCAATCGAGAATCTGTGGAAAGAACTGAAAACTGCTGTTCACAAACGCTCTCCATCCAACCTCACTTAGCTCGAGCTGTTTTGCAAGGAGGAATGGGCAAAAATGTCAGTCTCTCGATGTGCAAAACTGATAGAGACATACCCCAAGCGACTTACAGCTGTAATCTCAGCAAAAGTTGGCGCTACAAAGTATTAATTTAAGGGGGCTAAATAATTTTGCACGCCCAATTTTTCAGTTTTTTATTTGTTAAAAAAAGTTGGGGTAATAATAACTGACACATTAAAAGAATAGACTACTGTTGCCATCACAATTTCCACATACACAGGGTTGCCAACTTTGGGACATTGGCTGGCGTGAGACTCGGTAAACTTTCAGTGCGCGCACGTAGAACACTTTTGTTAACCCTAACCCTAATTTTAGAAATGTCAGTCCTTGTTTACTTAGTATAAATCCTGATTTAATCAAAAAACAACTAATAGAATGGAAACGCTTATTTTTTTAATGCTGAAAGCGTGAGAGTCAGGCCAGATGCGTGAGAGTTGGAAACCCTGCATACATGTCATTTATGATCGACAGTGACATAGACATTTCGACAAAGGAGTGTATGACTGTATACAGCCCGATCTTGAGGATAGGGAGGCTGGTCAATATACTAATTGGACACATTGAAGTGGAGCATGGTCATGCACAATGTAAGAGTACCCTATGTTAAGGCCTACCCACTATAGCATGATATATGAAATAGAAATTTAACAAAAATTGTATAGGCCTAAAATATTATTAAACATTCATAAATAAAAATAAAGTGAAGCATTTTAAACATTTCTTTTAAGATTTTTATTTTTATATACAGTATAATTGTGCTTCAAATAAAAATGATTTACCTACACCTTATTTAAAAAAATGATTTACATAATATATATGAATGTATATGGAGCATGATAAAAAGGTGACTTTGAAATTGTGGCGTTAAAGGCGACTCAAGGAAAAACTTGGGTGCACCTAAATTTTCTGCTGGTGCACCTAAAAAGAAAAGTAAGGCGCACAAGTGCAACCAAGGAAAAGGTTAGTCTGGAGCCCTGTTACCTAAATTCTAATCGATCCAACCTCTTTGCCAAGTGTGAAATCATTAATTTTTTCTCCCTGCGCGTGATGAATTTACCTCCAACAGCGCGTTCAGAAGTCTGTTCTCCTGAGTACGCGAGATGGCAGAGACTCAGCAGATCAGGTGACAGACAAAGATAACTTCTCAATATCGTCTATAGCTATTAGCTACTATTTGAGCTAACTCCTGTGGCTGCTTTAGAAATAGAAAGACTTCCAAAACAAAGCAGGCCTGTTGGAAAACATGTTTTCAAAACGGTAATGAAAAAAGTTGCTGATATTTCAGTCAGGTGTCTAGCTGTAGCTCTACAGTCAGTCAGTAGCTAAATAGCCAGCATGCAAGAGCTCTGATTATGTACTGTATTGCAAAGTAACTGTATTAACTAACTAAATGTGTGGCTCAAATATATAGCTTAACTGTCAAAGTAGCTAATTTTATTTATTTAATAACAGAATGAAAGACACGATAAGCCCTCACACATACCTATATAATTATCATTTTAAACTTTGCTTTACAGGAATAATGAGACAAACAGGGATACAAGACAAAGTTATTCTGAGAAAGGCTGCAATACTGGAAGACCAAGAGAGAAGAGAGGTTAGTGCATATTATAAAAAAACATATTTTTCATTCATGCTAATTTGTTCATCAAGTGACCTTTCTGACAGGGCTGAGCCAGGCAAAAGCTATTGATTAGTGGATAAAGTAGGCCTAGGACATACATGACATAGCCTACTGTAAAGGTAATATCTCCTCAGAAATCTGTACTTTGGTAAAAGTCTTCTTTTATCATTTCAATTTATTATTAGGCTAAGTGTTCATCATTATAAAATCATATTTATTGTAAGACACTTGCTATCCTTTACCTATATAAAACTATTTGTTAAGCAAAACACCAAGACAATGCTCAGGAATGTATTGCTGATTTAGGGTTGATTTGTAAGCGTTGAGTCATTTTGTTTACAGTTGTTTACAATCACTAGGACCAATTTCTCAATACTTAGAGGTCACTTTTTCATAACTCTTCACACATTGAGGACAACAGCAGTCTGTGGGCTTAAGTATGGATTTGTTTTTATTGCTTTGTCACCAAATGCATTCTATGACTACATCTTTCAAATTACATGAATACATTTCTCACTCAGATGTAGTTTTAGTGCATTTTCAATGTGACATTAACTGCTGTTAATTTGTGCAACACTGAAAGTTGATTAATGGGACTGTGTGTAGAGTTGTGAAAAAGACACCTAAATATTGAGAAATGGGTCCTAAAAAAGAAGTTTAACTACATATTGTACATTGACCGAAGACAAAGGTATTCTGAAATGGGCAATGTACAACCTCATTGCTCAAACTTAAAATGTAGCTTATTTGGTCAATGTCTCTGTTCTTACCCTAGTTGTCTAATTACTGAGGATATTTTGTTTAATAGTATTAGCATACACATTTAAGTTGTCTCTCAAAAAAGAAAAAATGAAACATGTAAATAACACATATAAAAGGGGTAGATTATTAAGTTATTATTTACCCCATCACAAAATAAGCTGGTGCACCATGAAACTCCCGGGCTGAAAATGTGTCCCACTTTGGCCCTGCCTACAGTGGAGCATGGTGGTGGCAGCATCATGCTGTCGAATGTTTTTCAATGGCAGGAACTGGGAGAGTAGTCAGGATTGAGGGAAAGATTAATGCAGCAAACAGAGACAAGGCATTTGTTTTGAACTGTAAATTGACTGCCAGGCTCTATGGGTGTGGCCTGTCCCTCCTGGCTGCTCTAAATTAGCGTGAGTACTTAAAGGTCCGTGTTTTCTGACACGGCAGCGTCTAGCGGCATCTTGTCTAGTGGCATTGTTGTCATCTGCAGCGAAGACTGTCGCCTGAACTAAGACAGTTCTGCTGAGTTTTTCTGCGTAGTTATTCGAGGAAGGTAAACGAGGACAGTAAAGGTAAGGTAATTTTCATACTCCATTGCAGTTGCTGTTTGTTTACAATAAAAAACTGACTGTTATGAAATGTGTTTTCCATTCACGTCCACCTGTCTCATCACAGTTCTTACTGTCATTCTTACTACCGTAAATGCAACCTTTCCAATCTTCTCTTCCCTGCCAGGACAACCCATGTAGTGTATTTGCTTTCTGTTAGTGTCTGGAACTGTCGATCTGCTGTCAAAAAGGCTGACATCTCTGCCTATGTAGTGGGAAATTAATGTTTATACGACCAAATAATGACTCCTTCAACAGCTGGCTTCCCATCTCTCCTTATCTAACAAAGGATTTCCTGGGATGAATTTAGATTCATGGGAAGGTGTCACATCCAGCCCTAGAAGGGGCTGGGATAAGGCCTCCTTGAGTTGTTATGTCTCTCGTGTATATGTCTCCCATGTTGCAGTCCAGTGTTTATCACGGTGGTTTAGTTGTAGGTTATTTCCATGTGTTTCTGTGTCTCTAGGTTGCTACCTTATGTGTGGTGTTTTGGCTCCCTCTTGTGTCTGTTTCATGTATAGCTCCCAGTTAGGTCTGTCAGTCCTTATTAGTTGGTTTCTCCCTTGTCGTGTCACATGTTTCCCTTGTCCTATAGATCGCTGTCTAGTTATGTCAGTTCCCAGGTGTTTTCAGTTATTCTCATTTGTATGTGTATGTAGCCCTTGTGTTTCCGCCTTGTCCTTGTTCGTCAATGTCTACTGTTACGTGTTCCTGTGGTGCTATATTTTATTCTGTTTCGCCCCTCGTGGCAGTATTTTATTTCTATAATAAAGTTATTGTGGACTGTTGAAACTTCGCGCCTGTCTCTCACTCCTATCTACAATGGAACGTAACAGATTGACGAACCATATAATGGACAGGCAGCGAAGGATCCACCACAAACTCGAAGAGAGCTTTGCACTCTCGGGGGAATGATTGTTGGGAGGAAGCAGGCTGCATGCTCTCTTTTTTCCCACGACGGGGAGAGAGAGCAGCTGACCAAGCCGGTCCGACTCGCCTCCATGTGGGAGGTTGATAGCTCGGACGAAGAGTATTTCCCCATGGAGGTGGAGGAAGATGACTGGTTCCCAGAGGAGGAGGATGGGGAATCCTGGGACGAAGAGGAGGAGGAGTGGGAGAGCCATTCGGCGGACACCACCCCAACTGCCTCTACCACAGCCCCGGATGGCCTCGACTCCCTCCGGTAGGATTTCATACTTCCCCCTTAGCTTCCCCACTCACTTTGTTAGCCCCACTAGCTCTCAGGCTAGTTTATGTAGCTATACTAGCACTCAGGTTCAGGGCAGTGGTCCACTGGATAGGGCCCCCCGTCAGAGTACTAGCCCCCCTAGGCCACCTGTTTCTGCCCCGGATAGGGCCCCAGTTACTGCCCCAGTTACTGCCTCAGTTACTGCCCCAGTTCCTGCCCCAGCAGTTGCCCCCAGGGCTTCTGTTATTGCTCCTAGGCCCCCCTTTCACCTGTTAGCCGCCAACCCCGTTAATGGGTGGTTAGAGGACGAGGAGGAGATGCCAGCCCTCATCAGAGGTTCCCCACTCCCGATGGAGGACTGTCTCCCCAAGAAACTTTTTTGGGGGGGCTATGTGGGGTGGCGACAGCCACCTCCTACACGCTGCCCACCGCCAGAGCCTCTGGCAGCAGTCTGCCCACCGCCAGCGCCTCCGGCAGCAGTCTGCCCACCACCAGCGCCTCCGGCAGCAGCCTGCCCACTGCCGGCGCCTCCTGCAGCTGTCTGCCCACCGCCAGAGCCTCCGGTAGCAGCCTGCCCACCGCCAGCGCCTCCGGCAGCAGCCTGCCCACCACCAGCGCCTCCGGCAGTGGTATGCCACCGTCTCAGCCGCCGCTGACGTCCGGACCCCTGTCTCAGCCGCCTCTGATGTCCGGACCCCCGTCTCAGCCGCCGCTGACGTCCGGACCCCCGTCTCAGCCGCCGCTGACGTCCGGACCCCCGTCGCCGACATCGCTGATCTGCGGACCCCCGTCGCCGACTTCGCTGATCTGCGGACCCCCTTTGCCGACGTCGCTGATCTGCGGACCCCCGTCGCCAACGTCGCAGATCTGCGGACCCCCGAGGCCGACGTCGCTGATCTGGGGACCCCCGTCACTGACGCCCCCGTCCGGACCCTCGTCGACAGACCTCCCGGACACCCTGCCACCAGGGCTCCCAGACACCCTGCCGCCAGGGCTCCCAGACACACTGTCGCCAGGGCTCCCAGACACCCTGCCGCCAGGGCTCCCAGACACCCTGCCGCCAGGGCTCCCAGACACCCTGCCGCCAGGGTTCCCAGACACCCTGCCACCCTGGCCTCTTGAACGACCTTTCCTCTGGCCGCCTGAACTGCCTTTCCCCGGGCCGCCTGAACTGCCTTTCCCTGTGCCGGTGCCTGAACTGCCTTTCCCCGGGCTGGATGAACTGCCTTTCCCCGGGCGGCCTGAACTGCCTTTCCCCGGGCGGCCTGAACTGCTTGTCCCCGTGCCATTCCCTATCCCAGTGCCATTCCCTGCCCCTCTCCCAGTGCCATTCCCTGCCCCTCTCCCAGTGCCATTCCCTGCCCCTGTCCCCGTGCCAGTGTCGGCCCTTTTCCCCGTGCCCGTCCCTCCTGACCCAGGGCCCCTCTCTGTCCCTCCTGACCCAGGGCCCCTCTCTGTCCCTCCTGACCCAGGGCCCCTCTCTGCCCCTCCTGACCCAGGGCCCCTCTCAGTCCCTCCTGACCCATGCCCCCTCTCTGTCCCTCCTGACCCAGGGCCCCTCTCAGTCCCTCCTGACCCAGGGCTCCTCTCAGTCCCTCATGACCCAGGGCCCCTCTCAGTCCCTCCTGACCCAGGGCCCCTCTCAGTTTCTCCTGACCCAGGGCCGCCCTCTGTCCCTCCTGACCCCAGGCCGCCCTCTGTCCCTCCTGACCCCGGGCTCCTTCTCTTGCCCACCCCGGTGTTGTGGGCTTAGGGAGGGGGTTATGTCACATCCAGCCCTAGAAGGGGCTGGGATAAGGCCTCCTTGATTTGTTATGTCTCTTGTGTATATGTCTCCCATGTTGCAGTCCAGTGTTTATCAAGGTGGTTTAGTTGTAGGTTATTTCCATGTGTTTCTGTGTCTCTAGGTTGCTCCCTTATGTGTGGTGTTTTGGCTCCCTCTTGTGTTTGTTTCATGTATAGCTCCCAGTTAGGTCTGTCAGTCCTTATTAGTTGGTTCCTCCCTTGTCATGTAACATGTTTCCCTTGTCCTATAGATCGCTGTCTAGTTATTTCAGTTCCCAGGTGTTTTCAGTTATTCTCATTTGTATGTGTATGTAGCCCTTGTGCTTCCGCCTTGTCCTTGTTTGTCAATGTCTACTGTTACGTGTTCCTGTGGTGCTATATTTGATTCTGTTTCGCCCCTCGTGGCAGTATTTTATTTCTATAATAAAGTTCTTGTGGATTGTTGAAACTTCGCGCCTGTCTCTCACTCCTATCTACAACGGAACGTGACAGAGGCGGGCAAACCCCAATGTATGTCACACATTTAAGCCTGTTCATATGTGATTTTGGTTTTGATCCACCCATAAAGGGAGTTTGGTATTATTACTTGTAAAAGGTTGTACAGGTCTTATGTTGTCTCCACTGGGTTTCTAGGAGAAGACAAATGTTAGCTCCCCCTCTGGAAGATATTCAAATGTTATAAACCAGTCCTTTGTTACAGCCCGGATGCGCCGAGGCGCCAAGGCGACGTATAATCTAATTGTTAATATACTCTTTTGTTCTCCAATTCCGGCCAGTGAACTGATATGTATTTTGTATGCAGCGGGAGTTGTGGGCGTTCCCTCTCGAGGGGAAATATAAGTCTTTGTTTAAGGTTAAACTGATGAGATTCTCTTTAACGATTTATCCTGGCCCACGTAAGTGCGCGCCATAGCAAATGTGTTGAATAAATGTTGAGAAATAGACTAAACCGTATAAGATATGCTTAGATCGTAGATCATAGTTTAGAAGTGTAGACGTCATGTAATCCTTGGTATTGTATTGTATAATTCTGTGTCTGGTTAAAGAGTTGTATTTATGCCTTTATTTGGAATTAAATATTATTCACTTTACTAAGTTCTGCCCGTCTGACTTTCTAAATAATTTCCCAGAACTTCTCCAGTGGAGACATTAATGGGAAACATAAGGTATCTTGTTGCGGCGTGCTCTTAAGTTTTCAGCCCTTATCACGCACACAGTTCTAGCTACGTAGCCTATGCACTGTTTTCTGAGTATCGCGATAAGCGATTAAGTTTTCCCGGGTCGCTGTAGTATTTCTTCCGTAGCTGTTTACACACACGGATCAATGATCATTATGAGGTCAGATAGTTAGACAGGAAATATTCAACCACGTCTATTCTATCAATCCTCTATACGCAATTATTAAGCATTTCTCCGTTCTCAACCCAGACTATTGCAACAGTGGAGAAGAGGAAATATATTAATCATTAATGCTTTAACTGCACATTAATTGTATCCTTTTACCCCTGACTACACCTATGCTGCTCTCAGGTCTCTTTATTTTTTTGGCCCTGATGGAGGCATGGATTACCCAAGATAATACTGCTACTCCGGCTGCTCTCTCATCATCTGACCATGACTTCTGAATATTCCATACTCCAAGAGCATCATCTCCTCTAAATGGAGATTCTCCCTTTTCCCTCTTACTCACCTACCTATCTCCTCTTTTGAATTCCATGCAGTCCACATAACCTGTCCATTCAAGCTTAACATTTTTGTCCTTTATTGCCCATCAGGTGCCCTTGGTGATTTCCTCAATGAGTTTGACATGCTGATTAGCTCATTCCCAGATGATGGCTAACCACCCATTGTTCTGCATGACTTCAACCTTCCAGCATCTACATTTGATTCATTTCTCACCACTGCTCTCCTCCCACTCCTCTCCTCGTTTGACCTCAACCCTACCAAGATGACCACTACACACAAAGCAGGTAACGCTCTGGATCTGATCTTCACTAGATGCTGCCTATAGACTAATCTCATCACCTCCTCGCACCAGTTGTCTGACCACTTTTTTGTCTCCTTTTCTTTTTCTCTCTCCTCCACACCATACTGTCTATCCCTACCCAGGTCTCACATCGCTGTAACACTTGTTCTCTCTCACCAACTGCATCTGCATCTTGTCATCTCTCTCTCCTGTCTACTGAATTTCCAAGTGTTATGACACTCTCTCTCCCCTCTCTTCTAGGCCGGCATGACCCACCCCTCCTACTCCTTGGCTAAATGAAATACTACGAGCTCACAGGCGTGGTCTCCGTGCTGCTGAGTGGAAATTAAGAAAAACCTGGAAACCTTCCAGTCCCTCCTTGCCACCTTCTCCTCCTCTCTGTCTGCTGCTAAAGCCCCTTTCTATTACTCAGAATTCCAAGCTTCATCCTCCAACCCCAGGAAACTCTGTTCCACCTTCTTTTCTTTCCTAAACCCTCCACCTCCTCCCCCAGCATCTTCCCTCTCTGCTGATGACTTTGTCCACCATTTTGAAAAGAAAGTTGATGACATCCGTTACTCTTTCACGATGCAACCCTGTGTGCCCACTGTTTTCTCAATCACCAAACCTGCCCATGCACTTACTAATTTCTCCCCTCTTACCAGATGACATTCTGCAGCTAATGAGATCCAGCCACCCAACAACATGCCTGCTCGACCCTATTCCCTCGTCCCTCCTGCAGACCATCTCTGCAGAGCTCCTCTAATTCCTCACCTCTCTCATCAACTCATCCCTGCACACTGGATGTGTTCCTGCTGATTTCAAGATAGCAAGAGTTGCTCCCCTCCTAAAGAAACCAACACTAGACCCCTCCGATATCAGAAACTACAGACTGGTACCTCTCCTGTCTTTTCTGTCCAAGACACTTGAGCATGCAGTCTCCGAACAACTCTCCCGTTATCTCTCTCAGCATGATCTCGCTCTGTTCTAGGCCCTCGCCTCTTCTCTCTCTCTACACCAAATCCCTTGGTTCGGTCATAACCTCACATGGACTCTCCTATCACTGCTATGCTGATGACACTCAACTATTTCTCTCCTTCCCTTCTTCAGACATCCAGGTGAAAACCCATGTCTCTGCATTCCTGGCTGATATCTCTGCATGGAAGTCAGCACAACACCTCAAGCTCAACCCTGACAAGACTGAGCTACTCTTCTTCCATGGGAAGGCCTATTTGCTCCAGGACATGTCCATCACAGTTGAGAACTGCACAGTGTCACCATCTCAGAGCGCAAAGAACCATGGCGTTACCCTGGATGGTGCAATGTGGTGTTGGTGGATGGAGCAAGACATGATGTCCCAGATGTGCTCAATCGGATTCAGGTCTGGGGAACAGGCGGGCCAGTCCATAGCATCAATACCTTCCTCTTGCAGGAACTGTTGACACACTCCAGCCACATGAGGTCTAGCATTGTCTTGCATTAGGAGGAACCCAGGGCCAACCGCACCAGAATATGGTCTCACAAGGGGTCTGAGGATCTCATCTCGGTACCTAATAGCAGTCAGGCTACCTCTGGCGAGCACATGGAGGGCTGTGCGGCCCCTCAAAGAAATGCCACCACACACCATTATTGACCCATCGCCAAACCGGTCATGCTGGAGGATGTTGCAGGCAGCAGAACGTTCTTCCCGGCGTCTCCGGACTTTGTCACGTCTGTCACATGTGCTCAGTGTGAACCTGCTTTCATCTGAGAAGAGCCCTTTCAGTTAGACAGCCACCGATGTTCATACAAGTATATGAAGGTTATTTTTCCATGTAATATCCTATTTTTACCCTCTAAAATACAGTTGCGGATGCAGAACGTGACAGATAAATGGACATGGATTAAGTCAAGGTGGGTCTCAATCTAGGTTGTCCCGAAATCAAAGCAGTTGTTCCATATCCAGGAAATTATACTAGAGCTGCAGAGTCTTGAGTTGCCTGATGAAACATTAAAAACTGTTCACAGGGCTTAAAGGAGAAAAAGGGAACTCATTATAGAAATACACAGCGTCCCGGGGACGATAAAAATATGTCTGCGACAGTTCATAACTTTGGGACGTTTACGGGACTGTGGCCAGTAAAATATAACATACAACACTGGTTACAAATGTAGCTACATGTTTATTCATAAGGCTGGTCAAATTCAGATTAAAAGTTGATAAACTTAATAATTGTTAATAATTAACATGACAAGCGCAGCAATAGCTAAACTTCTGCGCATTGGACACCTTTGAGATAGCTATTCTCCTGAAGAGCTACATTCTCTAATGCACACCTGATGTGAACCGTTTTAGTAATAAGAAAGGAATATTTAATGGTAAAACATATAAAGAGGAAAGATCTGAAGTGACTTAAGCTATTTTGAACACCGGAACACCAAATTGTGGAGAACACCACAAGCTTTTTTAAACAAAAATAACATAAAATATAATTTGGCTGTGACTGATAATAGGGGGTCATATTTCGTTGCCACATGGCTTATGAACTACCTAAAAATAGCAATATTTCTATGAATATTTCAGACATGATATTTGGTAATAAGCTAGATAACAGTTTTATGACACTAATAATTGCAAAACATAGACATGATGCAATTATAATAATGTAAAATAAAATGTATTTAAAGGAACTCTTCAGACCCCTAAACAGCTCAAAATTAATAAAAAAACATATTCTCAGCGCATTCAGCAATTCCCAACTCTGCCACCGTAAGTGTCAGGAAGTTCGTACAGTGACATCACCAACATTTTCGAAACTACAAACTGTTAGTTTTGAATCAAGTCAATCTTTGAATCGAGTCCACCATATCTACTGTAGCTGTATGACTGGCACACTGTTAGCCCGGACAAGTTGAATCTACTTAAAAAATGTGAGCAAACTGGTTGCCCTAAAATAATTAAGTAATAGTAACTTTAAAAAAAATAAGTTAATTTAACTTAAAATGTTAAATTAACTTATTTTTTTTAAGTTACTATTACTTAATTATTTTAGGGCAACCAGTTTGCTCACATTTTTTAAGTAGATTCAACTTGTCCGGGCTAACAGTGCACAACAATTTCTACCTGTTTAGGGGTCTGGAGTGTTCCTTCAAAAAAGTGGCTGGGAATGCTGAAAATAGGGGGTTCTACGCTATGCTTTATCAGACAGGCATTCACAGTTAGCTGAATCATTCATTCACGTGTAGTTTGTTCTGTTTGAACAGAATTACTCTTCTGTTGTAACAGAAATGTGAAATTCATGAGTGAGTTTGTATCAGCAAACCAGAAGTAAGTGGATTCCCCAGTTCATTGGGGTTACATTGAGTTTAAACATACGAGGAGCCTGGGTGTGAAGACATGTGGGAACTGCTCTGCTTTTCATTCTCTGACATTTCAGACATTAGCCTCAACTGCAGGGCGCTGTTGGGCTGAACAACAAGGAGCACAGGCTGGTCCCATTGGAACGGTGTTCTACAGTCACCTTCCCTTAGTCCTCTCCTCCTATTTTTCCTATTCAGGCTTGTTTTTCTCTCATTTATCTTTACTTGTGTTTGCCACCGTGTCCTCTCTTTACGTGGCATTCAAAGAACCACACCAAAAGAGATCAACGTGACGGAAATTGAGCAATTGTAAACAAGGTGCTTCTCGCCTGTCGACCGCTTCCTTAACCCCCTGCCCCTATATCTTTGCAAGAAGCCAAATATTTCTCTTCTCAAAAACATAATTCATGACAAGGCAAGATTGTCTCCACTCACATGCATTAGGAGGGGCTGCGCACCAGGAGACAGATGCCATTTACTGATGCCAGTGATTCATATATCTGCAGCCCCTCCGGCGATTTGAAGAGAGCAGTCGACTGAGCAAAGGCCTGGAGTCGAGCAGCAATAGACAAAGCAGAATTCCACTGTCATGTCTGCCATATAGAAACTGTCACTAGGGATATTGTCACTGAGATGTGACAAAGCAATCTGGTTCTCAAGGAAGGTTGCTGGACTGTTGTTTTTTTCAGAGCTACATGTGCAAAAGTTCTTGATTATGACTGCATAATATGACATAGAGTCAGAACAGTCTGGTGTGTGTTAATAGTGACAGTACAGTCTGGTATGGACACTATTAGTGTCAGTCCAGTGTGTTGTCAATGTTGTTAGTGACCATGCAATGTGTCATTAATGTTATTACTGTAAATGCTGTGTGTCATTGGTGTTATCGTTGTCAGTGCAGTGCAGTATGAGTGTTATTAATGTAAATGCTGTGTTTCATTGGTGTTATCGTTGTCAGTGCAGTGCAGTATGAGTGTTATTAATGTAAATGCTGTGTTTCATTGGTGTTATCAGTGTCAGTGCAGTGCAGTATGAGTGTTAATAATGTGAATGCTGTGTTTCATTGGTGTTATTGGTGTCAGTGCAGTGCAGTATAAGTGATATTAATGTAAATGTTGTGTTACATTGGTGTTATTAGTGTCAATTACAGTGCAATATGAGTGTTATTAATGTAAATGCTGTGTGTCATTGGTGTTATCAGTGTAAGTGCAGTGCAGTATGATTGTTATTAATGTACATGCTGTATTTCATTGGTGTTATTAGTGTCATTGCAGTGCAGTGCGGTATGAGTGTTATTAATGTAAATTCTGTGTTTCATTGGTGTCATTAGTGTTGTTCAGTGCAATATGAGTGTTATGAGTGTCAGTGCTGGTATGAATATTCCTAATCCACTGTTCTCCTGAGGGTTTATTATAGACAGGCCTGGAGATCCTCGATTTCCAGCGCACTGTTCTGCAAATAGTAGCAAATGCATTCACACTATGGACATGCTATTCAACACCTTTCCTAGTAAAATAAACTCAATGTATCAACTGAAATCAACACATCACAAATCCCAACATGAATTTTACAGTATGTATATACAATACAGTATTTTATGCATTCTCTGTGTGGATATGGGCAACTGCCTTCAAAGTATTTTATGGTATGTTCATACATTGATGGAACTGTCACACACTCTGTTGGCAGTTTTACAAGTGTTGTCATTAGGTGTCTGGAGTAAAATTATGAAATGGGTTAGTAGTCATCGTCTTTAAAGGAGTGTTCCACAGTAAATCAGTTTCATAGTATACCAATTACAAACGTTACCATAGATGATTTATGTCATATACACGTCTGTTGTTGTTCAATATATCAGAGAAAAGCCGATAGTATATTTCAGTTCCTTTCGCATCCACTGGGGTGCTTCTGTATCTGTTTAAACTTGAGTTACCACAACTCCCAGAATTCCA
>JACXGM010009151.1:8524-28056 GCA_016801145.1 Umbra pygmaea
AAATATATATATATATATATATATATATATATATATATATATATATATATATATAGATAGATAGATAGATAGATAGATAGATAGATAGATAGATAGATAGATAGATAGATAGATAGATAGATAGATAGATAGATAGATAGATATACATGCACAACCGGTCAAAAGTTTTAGAACACCCAGGATTTAAATGTGTTTTGATATAAACTGATACAAAGGTGGCATTAAACGTGGCAGTAAATTGATCACAAATGATATTCAAAATATGATTATTTGTGGATGACTAATGTTATAAATCAGTAATTTCCAACGGTGATATTTTTTGCAATAGTATTGGTAATGTTAATAATTTTATTATTTAATGCCACCTTGACCGGTAGTAATATACCTATAAATTAGCATAAAACCAGCTGTGTTTTTTACAATAGTTCGGATTACATAACACATTACTAACTTTAAATATATGTATTTATTTAATTAATTAATTTTCAAATGCCTTTACTATTTTTGAAATTATCAAGTCAAAGTTATATAATTAAGGGCGTAATTATTGCAGTAGAAGATCTCTCTAATTATCCGTGTTAATAACATTGGAATTTTACCAATCATAGTCTGTTTAATTAATTAGTAAATTCATTATTAATAACATGCTAATATGCGTAATTTCATATATTTTTACTGTTCACGTATCTTATTCTCTTACAATCTTAAAGACAACCACTTAAATCCTAAATAAAGTTCAAATTAATGATAGGCCTATGATTTACAAAACGTTTCATAAAAATAGTGGAATGTCTTCACATAATTAATCATTTGTGACAAGTAGCTATTTGAGCTATAAGTGGTTGTGTGTGGAGGAAAGCATCCAAGTAAACTAATCGATTAATCTTCTCTAATTTGTCAACAATACAGCCTAATAATCCATGATGTATTCTGTGGTTTGTGTGATCAAGCGTTTGAGTTTTTAAGTCTTTTAGGCCTGAAGGCATTAAGCACGACATGTTCATATAGCGACAGCTTTTCCCTTTGCCCTCTCACGAAGCATTGTTGACATCCACCCCATTGACCTCAGCCTCACGCAATTGCCATTCCGTCCCCTGAAAAATGATTCCACGCGCTGATTGAATTTTATTCCTTCCTGACCTGGCCAGCTCCTGAAAGTGCCATTAATCACCTTGCGCCCGCTTGACATTTGTTTATTTGGAAAAAATCTGATAACTTTTATTAGTTCGACTATGTTATTATAGACATTTGAGTGAGACGATCAACATTTAGAATATCTGCTAACTAAATTAATAAAACGCAATTTTATTTTAATCTAAACGATATTTTAAGTGTGGATGTAGCTACAAATAGACATACATTTCGAGTAACGTAATGCAAATAACAAAAATTAAATAATACGTTAATACGTAACATAGTGTTGTTTAGTATACATGCTAATAGACCGGTACACTGAGACTGGAACAACTTTAGTGCTGCCACTGCTTTCGAGCAGGCTATGCTCAAGGGAGCGTTTGTGCTGCGGTGTAGAGTTCCCTGCTAAATCTCTTCATTCTCAGTCCAATACTTTCACAAGTGCAAGCAATCACAACAAAGACACATTTTCAGTGGCTACCAGAAAGAAGTCCACCCCCTTCTGCCTATATGCCCGACGGACACACCTGTACTACATTTGGGCCCCCGCAAAGCCCTGGTGTCTCCCCCCTGAACACGCGGAGCCCGAGGGCATGTCGCTGGTTAAGATTTGGACTAGGTATGCCATATAATGCATAGGCTATATTCATTACTCACATACGCCTGAGTGGGACCATTTTTTGTCCCAAATGGCACTCAGTGCTCCTAGTGCACTATATAGGAAAAGTGTTATTTGGGACGGTCCCTCAGTCAGCCACTCCGATTAACAGTCAGATGGGGGGACAAAAGGAAAGAGAATACTGTCGCTGACACGATAAGTAAGCAGACGTCTTTTGTAAACCCATTACAGTCAATTAACGAAAAAGATTTGCGTTGATAGTGTTGATGATTTCAATTTGGGACTATTGGAACTACAGAATGACAGATGCAGATCACACACACACATGCCTACCATTCAGAATGTTTGATGAGATGACGGACGATATAAATATTTAACTACATGTGTTTTGAATCTGCTAATAAGGCTTTGTTGGCCATTAACCTAAAATCCATAATATCGTACAATAGGCTAATGCGAATTATATTGAAAATAATCATAATAATAAAAACAATAATAATAATACCATAACAAATAAACAATTAGTCCTATAAAATGAGTTATCATAACATACAAAGCGTGATATTTTGTAAACTCGTGAACATATTTTTTGCACGGATTTTTATTTTATTGTTATTCTTATATGACAAGAGTACATTCATTTCCCATATAAATAATCGTTTATGTTGGCCAGATTTTATTCATTTTAACGAGTTCCTGAAGCAAGCTAACATCTGGCAATGCCAATATTTCATGCATGCGTGGTATGAATTAAGCATCTGTAAACACACGTGGTCACGCAAAACAACACTTGGATAGCCTGGCACCCGGAAGTAGAAAATAGTAGGCCTAATTTTAACCCTGATCCATAATCGCTCTGCGCGAGGAACCGTTTAAACTAAAGAACATACTTCTTTCTCCTTTCTCCCCCACCCTTCTCCATCTTCCTCTTAGTCTAAGATAGTGTGTTGCTCTGTGGAATATTTCATTTGTGCTGACTACTCAAATTGGCCAAGGCTTACACTCAGAATTTAAGGTAGGAGAATGTACCTAAACCTATCGCTGGGGCTGTACCTTACAGATGTACGAATATTGTGCGTTTTAGCATGGGTCTATACTTTTACCATTGTTTTCTGCACTTCTAATTGGACACTTCTGTACCTTGAGGAACAAAACTTTACTTAAAAGTACACTGGTCACATAAGTAAATTCAAATGCACAAAAGTAATCCTTAGGGCACTAAATGTGTAGAGTTTTGTCCCTCAGGGTATAGTGTCCCAGTAGAGGTACAGATAATGGTAAAATGGACCCATGGTGAAAGGTTCAATATTCGTACCTCGGTAAATACAGCCCCAGCGACAAACTTATGTACATTGTCGTACCTTCATTTTTATAGTGTGTAAGTGGAGCATGATCGATCTTATGTTTGCTTGTTTATAACAAAGTCAAATGCGTCCAAAGCGTAAACAGTCCTATTCAATTTAACTGAACGGCCAATTGCATATGGACCAATAAGAAGTGTGTGGAAACATTGTTATCTTATCATAACAATAGCCTATCCATTACATGTAACATCTACAGCGAATACCATACAACCTATGGGCTTACGTGATATTACCAGACCTGCAACAAGCCTATATTATAGTAGGCTATATCTTATCAGTTTACAATACACTCTATTACACCAGAAAATCGGATAAGCTGTAATAAATACACCTTCAAGTAGCTACACAACTCCATCCATGACTTAAAAGATTGCCGAGTTGATTAAACGGCGAGGGTCTTGGATATGTAGCTATCAATAAAAACGAATGCAACGTATTTACAATCCTGCAAAGTGTTCTTCCAAGCCATCACCGGGCACCGATTTGACCCGATAAGATCAATTATTTTAACTAGGCCATACGGCCACAGAAAATAATTAAGAACCCTTAAATAATCTAATAGTACATCAAGACAAAGCTATGTGAGGTCATTTTTGCAATGCTTTGTGTTTTAGAATAGATCATATCAGAAATACAGACGAGCAGTACAGCAGATTTGAGTTAGGAAAGGTTACGCAATATGTTTAAATGTTTAAGCAATGAGGGCATTTTAAACTCATTTGAACCAATAATATGACTAAGTAAAAATAACGTCATAGTACGAAAATTGAAGGCCCCATGCAACCTTATTTAGAAAAAAATTGGTCAAAATTGCCTTTGCATTGTGTTCCCATTCTTAAGCCTGGACCGTATAGAACCATTAGGCCTCTATTGAAAACGCATAAACCAGTCAGATTTAAATCAAATAGAATGGCAGTTTATTAGACAAACAATGCAATGCCTTCAGCATACTTTAAAGAAATAGGACACAATTGAATAGAATAGGCTACGTCGCTATACAAGATCCTTTGCTTTTTAATAAACAGTTTCCTTGACTATTTAAGGGGGATGAATTTGGAAACACTTATTTTGTGTTTGGTCCACTACATCCAACTTTAGTCCCTTTCTAATAATAAATTACTATATGCAATGTACAGTCAATCACAAGTGTATACGATGTGGACGTTAAAGCAACAATCTTAAATTCAATGTTCTCAAAGTGAGAAAAAAACTTACGTGTTATTTGATGTAACACACGCCTTTCTGTCTTATACACCAGAACAAATCTCATCTCTCAATCTGATTAGTCCATTCGGGGAGGAATAAAGGACCGGTATGAGTGAGTTTAAAGTACAACAAGATGGAAATATATATTAAAGTTATTCATTTTAAAAACATATTTTGTTTTTGCTGTTTTCAGAACTTGCTGCAATCGTAAACGAAAGCACCGGAGGTACGGTAGATGGATTGACCGGAGGGAAAGGCCATCTGACAACTGTTATTCCCGTTAACCGGAGAGGTATTCAAACCAATCCGTTGAGACTCGAAGATCTCTCGCACCGAATGGAAATTTTGTTGCTGTGCGGGGTAGCTAGAACCCAGGTGTCCCAGATCCCCGTACCAGGACGCGAGCCGGCCCTGGTGCGCGTGGTGACCACCATCTTGTCCAGCACTTAAGTTGCCATGTCCAAGCGGTGATGTGGTCGTCGTGGTGATGGAGTAATCGGGCAGAGTCTCATCCACCGTGGTGGAAGGCGCAAGGTGGCCTCCTCGGTCCCCCGCGTACAAACTCATGGCTTGCATGTTGCAATGGTATGTAGCGTTTGAGTTCGTAGAAATTGGGTTTTGGTTGCAGTTTGGTGAGTTGTAAGCAGACGTCTGGTTAGGGGAATAGTTAAGCGATAGCGAGGAGGTTATACCTGTCCTAGAGGATGCGATAAGAGGGGACGTGAGCTCAGTTGTACCTTGGGGCGACCCCCGGAGAGAGGTCATGATGTTGTCCACACTAAAGCCCTGCGCCGCGGCCTGGACGTGGTGGTGATGGTCGGGGCCATCCATGGAGATGGACCGGGAAGAGGGCACACTGTGGGGACTGCCGGTGGACATACTACTGCTGCTGCCAGGACTCTCCAACTTGGGCACAGGTAGGCTGGGGGACTCCGCCTGTGGAGGAGTCGTGGTCCCGTTCTCGGTTTTGATGTCCTGGATACGCACGGGCTGGGAGCCCTGGGCGGGCAGCTCGTTCTCCATTTCCCGAGCTCCCCTCCCTGACGAGTCCTTTCCCTGCCTCTCATCCTTGTCCTTCTGAACATTACTTTTCTTGAATCGTCTGCGACGCCTTAGAAAGCTGCCGTTCTCGAACATGTTATAGGAGTCCGGGTCCAGAGTCCAGTAGCTGCCTTTCCCTGGCTTCTTATCATCCCGGGCCACTTTGACGAAGCACTCGTTGAGCGACAGGTTGTGCCGGATGCTGTTCTGCCACCCCTGCTTGTTGTCTCTGTAAAACGGGAACCTCTCCATTATAAATTGATAAATCCCATTCAGTGTCACCTTCTTGTCCGGTGAGTTCTGTATCGCCATGGTGATGAGGGCGATGTAGCTGTACGGGGGTTTGACCATGTCTTTCGGCTGATGCTGCGGGGTGTACGGTCCGTACGCACGCGCCATACTGGCCTGGTATTGGTCTTGGGCAGCATGAGAGTACATACTCATGGGAGCAGGCATCCCGGTGTACCCTCCACCAGCCGCGGCCCGGTAGTAACTCTGGTCACTGCTAATGTAAGGTACGACGCCCAGAGAGTTGGGACTGGAGACTGAGTAACGAGCCTGCATTATCTCTTCCTCTCCTTCCCGTAAGGTTTGAAAAAATAAAGAACTCTCCAAGAAGCTTCAACCGAACCGCGATTGTTAGCTCCAGTTTCCAACTCTGACTCCTTTGCTTTGTGTTCTTTCTGTTTGTTGCGAAGGGAGTTTGGGAAGGTAAACCTAAGCCACGATTCGCCAGGATGACTGGAATGAAGGCTGCGCACAGTCTACTGAGGCGAACATTGGGAAAACTACGACTCAAGCATTCGTTACTGCAGATACACTTTTTTTTTACCCTGCTCACATTTGGCCTGTGGGGGCTCGCGATGCTCCTCCCCAAATGTGTCCCATCATCCAATAAAATATGAGCTTAAGCCGAATGTGAACAAGGGAAAGCAAAGTAGCAGTCAGAGAGCCTTTCAAGCGGTGTTGGACGCACAATACACTAACATATACACAAACCATCTGTAATAAAATAACGATTGGTCTGGGCGAATCCCTGTTAGCATAAACTGATTAAGGGACTACAGTATTTCTCAATTTGCAAAATGATTGTGCAATATTGAACAATTCACATTTTTTTAATATATGATGTCATATTACTTGTGTGTCATTATGCAGATGTATTATGTAGCGTTATTGTTTAAAATAAAATAGTGTAGTCAACATTAAAAAATATTTCTGGCACCTAAGTAGTTCTCTTTCTCAAAACAGAATATGATGTTTATTATGCATTTATTTATAATTAATATATGTTTTGGATTGTAAGGATAATATATAAAAATGAGACGTAAAATATACTACCTCAATGCTAAACCAACGTGTTTATAAAACTCAATCAATAAAATCACGGTTACATAATTGACACTTAATTTTCATGTAGACTATTTAACTGGAAAAAAACAAATTGCATTTCTGATTAGCATAGTTAATAGAAGTAGATCGAGGTGTCTGAGATTCCACACTGAATAGGAATACATATGTTACAACAGCGCTGTACCACATAGGCCTACTAGCCTATACCAAAGTCAAACGCTATTTAATCGACACAAATATGCATTGATATCAGTGGTCTCCTATGACATTTGGGTACGTGACTCTAAATTGATCAACGTAAGATGCACTTTAACCGTTTCAAAAAACACCAGCGCAAGATGAAAGCGTCTCCCACTCCGGGCAGAGTCAGTGCGGGAGGGAGGAATGTGCGAGATAATTAAATGTTAAATTAAGATCATTTGGCCCGGAGAGAAGAAGAAACGGCCATGGTGAGAAAAGTTCGCGTGGTGTGAGAGGGAATGGGACCAAACGGAGCGCGCACAGCCCGTATGCTAACCAAAAGGTGCTAACAATGCCATCAACATTCTTCTAGCTTTTGCTCATATAGCATCTCGCACTTTTACAAGCGGAATGTGAGCTAAATGTGGGGATTTTTATAAGCTTTAACTAGAAATCAGGCAATATATTGTTTATTACTAACACATTTCCGTAGCAACGAACTATTTTTACCTAACAAGTCTGAGACAAATTAATTGATGTTCTCTTGTATGGTTGAACTATAATACCGGTAGCTTAGTTATTACACGCCATTATGTTTTGCGTATAGGACTCAGTATAGGTCTATTTCATTAGCATTTTAGACCGGCCCAATTATTTTATTAATAGGCATATGATTAGCATCAGTAGCGAAATAGCAAATATTATCTATAATAGAAGATCTAAATAACGGTCACCATATGTTATTCTAGTGTGGGAACTGAAAAGGGGGAGTTCGAGACGAGATAACTGCACATAAACACAAGCAAGTAATAAAAACAATTAACAGAGCGTTTAAAACTGATCAGGCAACTTCAACAAGGCTGTGATTGACCTGAGAGACAAGGCCAGAAGGGCTTTCTATGCCATTTAAAAGAACATAAAACTTGACATCCTGACAGAATCTGTCTTAAAATCCTCCAGTCAGTCATAGAACCCATTGCCCTGTATGGCTGTGAAGTCTGGGGACCACTCACCAACCAAGACTTTGTGAGATGGATAAACACCCAACTCCCACCTCAGACTCTACAGAATTCTGCTAAATATTGAATAGAAAGTATTCTCAGAGTCCAACGCAAACCCTAAACAATGCATGCAGAGCTGAATTGGGACTATTCCCACTTATCATCAAAATCCAGAAAAAATCTATGAAATTTCACACCCACCTCAAACAAAGCAACTCCCAAACCTACCATAACAAAGCCCTAATATACAGAGAGCAGAACCTAGAGAAGAAAACGAGGCTCTGTCCAGAAACCCCAACAGACCCTACAAAGCCCCAGGAGAGAATCAGACCCGACCAAATTATGGGAATACAAAAACAAAACTATACCTCACACATTGGAAGGAATCTACCAGAAACAAAACAAATGAGAATGCTACCTTGCCCTAAACAGAGACTACACATGGGCAGAATACATGACCACTGTATCAGGCCCAAAATTTAGAAAAAAATGACTATATACAGACACAGTGAGCATGTCCTGGCTATTGAGAAAGGTCAATACAGGCAGACCTGGTTACAGAGGGAAGACAGGCTGTGCACACTGCACAAAAAATGAGGTGGAAACTGAGCTGCACTTTCTAACCTACTGCCAATTATATAACCACATTAGAGCCATATATTTTTCACAGATCCTACAAACACACACAATTTGATTGAAAATTCCACAGTGTGAAATAACAGCAGCACAATTTGTGACATGTTGCCATGAGGAAAAGACAAATAGGGTAGCAGAGACAACATAGGAAACATACACATCTCTTAATCTATAAGTTTACATTATTTCAGGGTTAACTATTTGTATACTCACATTAATGTAAATTTGACATGTGCCTTAAAAAATTTTAACTGTGTGCAATACTGTTTATGTAACAGGTTTAACTTGTTTTTTATTGTACATGTTTTATCTTATTTTATTTTATTTTTATCTTTTATAAATTTTTGTTTCCTTTTTAATTATTGTATTACTTTTTAGATTATGTTCCACTTACTTTGGCAATGTAAACAACTGTTTAAATTGACAATTTAAATTGAGAGAGAGAGAGAGAGAGGCCACAAAGTGTCTCCCAAATAGAGAGGAGGGGGAGTAGAGCTAGAGGGTAGGAGGTTCCTGGGGTACACTCTGGTGAAATTGGTGATGACCAAACTCTTCTCTATTACATCGGGAGTTTTCTGGTTCTGACAATATTTCCGAGCGACAATTTATATGCAAGCTTGCAACATTATGATTGTAATAGTGTTATGTCTTTTAAATTTATTTTGTATTTTTTTTAATTAATTGATTTTTCTTATTTAATTGACATTTGCTACAGTCCATGAATAGGTTCCTATAACCTATAAAAACTTGTAAATAATATTCTATACGTAAGATACAACACAATAATTATACAACGAAAACTCGTTTATTAATTTAAAACGGCAATAATTTTGTGCAAATTTTGTTATTCGTTTTTTAACAATAACAATGTGTGTAGTGTTATGTATTTATTTACATGGCATATAGGCCTATTTGAATTTCATTTACAAATAACATCTACCAAAATAAGAAAAAACAATATGAGATTTTCTGGAAATAATAAAGTTGAAAAGGGAAAATTTTGCACATTATAATCTATACTATTCTTAACTTAAAACTATTTGTCTAGAATTTAGAATGTGTTGTAATGGTGTAGGCCTATATTTTAATATTTCGATGTCAGACAATTTTTTGCTGTTTCATATATTAAACATTTACATACTTCACGACCTTATTTTAATATAAATAAGGACAATATGCTAAATGTGTTGCAGTATAGGCAGATGTGTTATGATAAGGAGGATATCACAAATGTATGTGAACACAGGCCTAACCTATAATACCCTATATATTTAAAGTTCACATAGTCACTTGCATGGAACAGAACATTCAATATCGTTTTGAAATAGAAATCTAAAGACTTTTTTGGAACGTAAAAATCAAAGGATCTTTACACCGACAGACTACTTGGGTTTCAGGATAATTGTAGTGATACATCATATTTTACTAGCCTGTCCGTTTCTCACAGTTTAGCCCTAAAACGGGGGAGGTGTTCCCAGAACTAAGCCAAAAGCTCAAATAAATAGACGTTCTAGAAAAACCAAGGAGGTTCTTTAGTGAGACTGAATAATAGCCAATGTGAAAAATACCAATGCTATTGACCTCATCTTCTCCTCCATAAGAAGGCTTATAGTAATATTTAGCAAACCCTATTTCCACGGACAAAACGTAAAATGCTGGCTACAGCTTATTGTAAATATTAATTAAAACATAACTTAAAGTTTTTTGCTTTCATCTAAAATGAAGGTTAGACCTAAGCGTAAATTTAGTAACCATCTCATTCCAAATCATTTGTAAGCGGGGTTTAGAAATAAGGACTACGGACAAATTTGGTGTTACACTGTTGATGCAGATGAGAGTCAAGTGGGGAGCGTGAGCATGGAGCTGAGTTCATTCAGTCACTATAAGCCAGATTGAAATGTAAGGTGGTGCTATTGCTTTTGCTAGCGCCCCCCCCCCCCCCCCCCCCCCCATCTACTGGTCTACATTTGGCAGATTTCATAATATAATTTATCCCATTGTGTGTGTGTGTATATATATATATATATATATATATTTTATAATCTGCTTAAGACTCCGTTATCAAATCGTTTTGTTAATTAATTCCCTTATGGCCTATATGTTTTTTTTTCATGCTTACCATAACCCACATGGCATAAGATGACACATTGGGGATACTTTTTTATTTGCAATACGCCACAAACTCCATGAAATCAATAGAAATGTTCCTTAAATCCAAAGGAACATGGACATCTGAGTAACAAAGAGGCCTTATGGAATATTGCATGATTAAGACAGCTACCTCCTAAATTGGTCTAGTACATGGACAATACAATTATTCTAATAGTCTAGCCTACAACACCGGAATAACAGCATAATTGCATTGCACTTTTCATATGAGTAAAACGTAAGGAACTAATACATATGATTAAGTGTAGAAGTACACAGTACGCAGGCTCTATTTTTGATTGTAATACCAACGTGCATCGATTGTGGATCACCATTTTCCGATATTATGAGACCAAATTATACTAATCTCCCAACAGGCCCAGATTTTCAGATTAAATTATTCAGATAACATTTTGATTACTTTATGATTCAAGCGGATATTTCTTGAAATAGTATCTAACTTTTAAATTAGCATGAAGACAGTGGTGTTTGTCCTCGGAAAGATTGTTTGTTTATATTCATGGTTGTGTAACAACATTTTCTAAAGACATGTTAAAACTGGTTTAATGAGCCTGTAATGCATTGCTTATTTGTTCTGTGGCACATTAAAACCTCTTTGTGACCATTTTCTTTAACGTCATTATATACTTGTAAAATAGCATAAATACTTTTAAAACCGGATTGTCTCTAGCTGATCATTGTAGACAGCTGACTGACAGTTGGCGTAAAGTTTGTGCTCGTCTACAACCTTCTGGCCTTTGGCACTGTCATTGACTGTGCCAGAAAACATCTTAAAGCAGTAAAGTCGTCACATGTATTGCTATAAATGTTGTTATCTGTGGTTGTAATCATTATATTGTGTACATTTGGATAATGGGACACTGTGCATGATTTTTGAGGGTCATGTGAAAATATTCGCAATTTTGGCGATGATGGTGAATAAACTCTCATGCTGTTACAAATGCACTCTTGATTTGTTCTATAATTGTAGCCAGATTTGAAAGTAGTGGTCATGAGTCAAAGGTGATAAACTATATTAATATGTACAATGAGACAATATTGTGTAGGAGTAGCTCTCAAACATTTTAGGAAATAATTTAAGGAAATATTTATATAATTCGGACGATATGGTACCCATCCATTTCGTAATAAATCAAATTATTTTATATGTAGCAAATCCATTTCGTAAGGTGTCATGAATTTGGTCAGTTTACGAATGATCAGGTGATAACTATACTATTACAGAGTCATCTAGATGTAGTTGGCATTTTTGCACACTTTAATTATCTTGTATATCGTGCCTGAAATGTTTATTTCCTTTAAATGCATCTGTTTATTGATCGTGAGTTATTATACAGAGGCTTTGCTAGGCTATTCAAATTATGTAATAAATGATTCACTATACCATATGCACTGCAATAGCCTATCACAAGTAATGATTACTGCAACATTATTTATGTTTGTTGATATGTCAATTAATCCTGTTTAAGGGATGGCTCACCAAAAGGCAATTCAAATGTCATAAAAATAAAGTATCACGAATATAAAATGTAAACTCATTTTAATTAAATAATTAAATTAATTCAAGATGGTTACTAAAAATAGCTAAACAAATAAGTTATTGTGTAGGCTACTATGTTGCTAAAATATAATCAAGTGGGATAGACCAAATAGTCAGATGTTAGCTACTGTTAGTGATTTGTGAAACATCTGCCTGCTGGAAAGCGACAGTCAGTGAGACTTAAGCACCACAATGCAACACTGCCTGTACTGGTACATCACACTGTACAATGCAACATTCAGTCTGTGTAGCCTACATACACCACCCAGATCGAGCTAATGGGTCGCACGTGCAGACAATGAGTCACCTGTTCGTAGTTTACTAGAATGCAGGCATACAATTTCTTGCATTTCAACCAATAGCTCTTGGTTTTCAGAGAGGATGAAGGATAATACCATCATGAAAGCTAACAGGCTGGCCACAAACAGGCAAATAACAGTACATTATACAACAGTGAAGTACAGAACAGCATCTCGGAATACACAATTATTTTGTCCGTAGCACGGAAGTGATTTGCAACCGACGACCACATCGAGCTCCACTCATCAACCTAAATGATTGTAGGACCATAAACGTACTGTAAATACGTAGCCTAGTGTTCAATCAACACCAGTAGCTCAAACATTCTATTTCTATGGGCTCAAACACCTGCGGAGATAAGCCAGTATTTTGTTGACACGTAGCGCCCCCTACTGACAATACATAATATAGGCTACCTGTCAGTGTAAACTGTTAAAACAGAAGTACATTTTTGGTAATTTCCATATGTCCATATGCTATCCACTTGCTATATCCGCCTGCCTTGAAAAGCACAAAAAATGAAATTCAAACCCTAGTAAATTAAACCCCTACACATAGTCCTCACACACCATTCTTTCTTTTTTTTGTGCAACTAGTTTATGTAATACAGACTGATGACGGGAGATTGGTGGTAGTGTAACCAATGATGGTGGTATTTATTAAAATGTATGAATTCAATTGCCTTTTAAAGAAAGATTTAAGGATCATGTCTGTGTTACAATTCACATTTTGTACATTAAATATTACAATACTTCATTACTAAGAATGCCAATTTAAAAGCTATGGGTAACCTCTTATATGGGAACAGTGAAGAGACCCCTGGTGGTTTGTGAAGTAACCTATATGCTATTTACTGATGTAGCTTATTCTAATGCTACCCTATAATGATGATGATAATATTATTAATATTAATAGTGGTAATAATAATAATAAGTATTATTATTATCATCATCATCACCATAGTAATCATAATAATATTGCCCTAAATCAAAATTTTTGTGAACTTTGCTTGAAAGTTGTTTGGGTTCAAAGAATGTATAAGAAGCTCCTACAAAGATATTAACAATAAACTTAGCCTTAAATAATAGTGTGTTTTGGGAAACTGGGCCCTGATGGGATAAAACTTGAGCTGACATTAGGCCTATAGCAATTGATTTGACTGTTGTTAAAAAATAATCCATCCATCATAGTTGAGATTTGAGTGATTGATTTGTTTGTAGAAAAAAATAGTAATTATCGGTTACCTATTCTAAAACTGACTGGAACATTTTGTTAACAATGTCTATTACTTTTCTCCCTGTGAAAACGGACATGTTATCTCTCAAAACAACTGCAGATTTAGATAAAAAATATAGACAAGCCTAGAAAATATATCAGGTTAAGTGACGTTCTGAAGTTAATTCTTGGCTGAAAATTGTCAATGGAACTTGAGTGCACCCTGTGTTCTAAATGGAAAGAATTCAGTAACTTAGTGGGCTCCCTTGTGATAAAGCCTGATTTACTGTTCCTTAACATTGAGTTTTGATAGCAGAACATTTATTAAAGATAACATTCTTCTTGGGTTTAATTTTTTATTGGGCTAATGTTTGTTTGATTTGTTTTCTCTACTCCACCATCTGTCTGTGTAGCCTAATTGCTGTGGTGACTGAGGTCAGACCACAGTAGGAGGCCTAGGGTTTATGATGTACATCATGGGTATTGCCTGGCTAGCCAGCCTTCTTGCTCTGGCTCTATGCTAGGCCACACAGGCATTGTTTTCTTCTCAAACAATAGTCAAGCAGAATATTTTAGTTGGAGTGACCAGGCAGCTATTTCCAACCAGAGCAAGGGCTCAAATTGATCAAGAGTGCCCTCTAAACTAACAACATGAATGGCCCCCTTTTGTTAATGAAAGAGTTGCATGAGATATAATGACAGAATTATAATGTGGGAGTTGATCAAGGTGCTTATGAGGATGATGCTGTATAGCTGTTTATGCTTTAATGTCACAACCGAACATACTCTATTCTTTACTATCATCCCAATAGAGGAAGGACATGTTGCACTCCAACCTAACCTCACCCCTTTGCGTATTGATAACACAACATTACACTTTACATCTTCGTGTTATTCATACGTCAAATTCTATATTCGCGTGCTATAGAAACAGAGATAGGTTTATATTGGGAACAGTTAAGGTTAGGCAACATCTTACAGGGAATGGTTAAGGTTAGGCTACACTCCAGTGTGGTTAAGGTTAGTGTAAAGGTTAGGTAATGGTTAAATATGATGTTGGTGTATCTATAACATGAAAAAGTTTGGCGTACCTATTCCACGCCACTTTGGGATATCTATAACACGCGAAAAGTTTGTTTGGCATTTCTATAAAAACAACATTGTGTTATATGTATGCCTTGGGGTGAGATCAGGTTGAGCACCCCCAATCCTGAGGTTCTGATGACAGGACCAACTCCAACTAGTAAGGTGTTACTGCCCCCATGTGTTTTTATTGCTGTATTGCATTTTCCCTGTGGAATGGCTCCCTGCGGAATGGTTTTCAGCACCCAGACACCATAATATGTTGATTTCTATCCTTGTGAGAACTAACCCTGACATAGAAACACATGTTTATGATTCCCCAACCTGAAGCCAAACCTAACCCTAGCCAAATCCTTGGCCAGCTCCTATATAATGACAACTAACTAGCTAATTGTCACAGTTGCGAGGTGTAGAGAGAGAGAGATGAAGGTTCCTGTTGAAGTCCTCAGCCACAATGATGGAATGGTTTGGTACATTCCACACCATGTAGTGTACGTTCCCAAAAAAACAGAAGCTATGTGTTGTATTTGATTGTGGCGCTTCTTATCAGTTAGCCCCTTTGAACAAGCAACTTCTTCAGACCTATTCTGGAAAATATGACTGATCATGCAGAAAACATTTATTTTATTTAGGGATAATGGTCAGGTGAAGCCATTTATTGTCACATCATTTTGTGTGCCCTTTTCAAATCATAATGATAACTGAGATCACCCAATAGGCCTGAATGATTGGCCTGATAATATACAGTACACAAAAGTTGATACACACAGGTTAAGGTTCTGTGACTTGTTTGATTGTAATATGTGTCTTTGTATAAATGATTAATGTGTTTCGTAGCTCTTGAGAGACCACTGCACATTTCTTTCAGAGCTACACTGAATTTGATGGATACTGAGCCATGGGGAAAACAAATGAACTGTGAAAGGACCTGTGAGAAAAGGTAGTTGAACTTCAAATAAACAGAAAGGGATATACAACTCCAAATCTGAAAATAAGGGACAGTATGGGAAATATACACTCATTTCAAATCTAATGACTGCAACACACTCCCAAAAAGTCGAGACTGTTGACTGTTTACCACTGAGTAACATCTCCTTTTTCTCTTTTTCCTCTTTTAATAACACTTATGAAAGGTGAAGTTCAAGGTCAAGCTGGTAGGATTGCTACGTCAGCTGGTTATATGGTTCTGTCCGGGCCAAGGGCCTATACACAACTTTGTGAAACAACAAGTCAAAATGTGTGTGAAAGTCAAATGTTCTTTCTTACAATTTGGTGCCCCCATTGCTTTTGGTAAAGAATATTTACATTTTTTGTGAAAAATTTTGGTTGTGTGGCTTATAGCTTATCTTTTCTACTTGTCTGCTAAAGATGCAAAATGCCAGCTCGCAGGCTTTATGCGCATTTCTGCAGATCTGCAGTCACATGCACAACAGATCCTATAAGGAGGTACAGAGTGGTCATCACAGTCTCCTGACCTCAATTTCATTGAGACACTTTCGTAGATGATCTAAAATGTACAATCCATGCTAGACAACCCAAGAATATACAAAACCTGGAAGCTTTTTGGCAAGAAGAATGGCCAGCTTTACCACCTGAGAAAATAAAGAACAAAAGACTGCAAGCTGTCATTGATGCTAAAGGGGGCAATACACACTATTAAGAACTAAGGGTATGCAACATTTTGAACGGGGACCGTCTCATTACTTTCTTTATTGCTATGATTTGTTCAATGATAGTGCTATTCTGTGATGCCATATAGTTTCATTTGAATCCTATTAAAACTAAAATAAATTTAATTTGATCACTCATGTTTTCTTTAAAAACTCTCACAAATTATGCCAGGCTATGTAAACTTATGAGCAGTACTGTACGATGTTCCAACACCCCGGTAGAAATCAACAATGCACATTTATAAAAACTGTAAAGGATTTTGTTTTTTAGATTTAAATACACTGCTCAAAAAAATTAAGGGAAGACTCAAATCACATATTGGGTCTAATGTTCGAAACATGTTAAGGACTGTAGCAAGGACATATCGGGGCCCAGGCATGTAGTTGGTTTAAAACCGCTGAGGCTATAACTTTTCATTAAGCAGGCAAAAGAAAACATCTGTAACTCTATACACTAAATCGGCCATAGAGCTATAGTGGTCCCGTTGTGTATGTGACATTTCCTCCCTGGGACACAGTGACAATATTGGCAGTCCAGATGCAGGATAGCTTTAGCAAGGTCATCCAATTTAGCCTTCTGGGTTTTATTTAGATGATACAAGAAAGATATAATCTCACCTGTAAGATAGGCCTTAAGTTTCTCCCATAGGAGCAAAGTGGAGATTGAGCCTGTCTGATTAGAATATATTAAGTTATCAATGGAGGTATTGATAAAGCAACAGAAGCCTGGGTCAGATGAAAGAAGTTAATTGAATCTCAAGCATTTATGGGGATGAATTGAAAGAACTATGTCAAGAGTAAGGGGGCCATGGTCTGAATATTCAGAAGACGTTACAGTCGATAGAAGCAAACGTAGTCAATATGAGAGAAAAAGTGATGTACAAAATACTCACAAGCCGATGGGATCTGAAACCTCCATGGATCATTTCAACCATTCTGAGTCAAAGTCTGAAAAGGCCTTTGAAATGTTAGAGGGGCACAGAGTTCTGGGGTTGGAGCGGTCCAGAGTCGTATCAATATCCCCATCATCAAAATTAGGTGCATAAACATTGACCAATACTACAGTGGTGTGCCAGATGGAGCCTGTTACAATTAGATAGCTCCCATTACTGTCTGAAACAACATTCATAGATGAAAAAATATATATTTTACTAACCAGAATTGCAACAAAGTAGCTCCTTGACAGCCTTCTCTCAGTCCCATATCAGCACCAGGTGAAAGAGATGAAGGCGCCACACACACACACACATAATATAAGCACAAAATAGAAACACCTTGCATATGCACTGAATAGTAACCAAAAGGGATTGAACACAAAAATATATATACAGAACTAACAAATAAACAGAATTATCTAATAAATTTAAAAAGTCACAGGGCTGGCCGTTACAATAGGGCAATTATTCTCAACTAAACTAGTCCACATTCCTTCAATGTATTTCGGCTATAGGAAAATGAACATAAACATTTTTATACATAAATTAACCTTGCTATGAATCTCAAATTATATTGAAATGTAATGTAGTCTATAATTCAAAACATTCATTACATTCAAGTCCCTCTACAAAAATAACCAAATAAATACATTAAAATGTAACCAATATCATCACACAGAAGACTCCAACCCTGTAACAATGGAGCAATAGTGTTACCAAAGAACTTACAGCTGTGAAATAGGTTGGCAAAACAAAAACAAACTCCAAAATAAAAGCGTTTACAGGGTGCACCACAATAATCCCACAAAAGTATTCAAGCCAGCCAAATGCAATTCATATCAAGTTATTAAGCAAATAGAAGAGCAATTTGTTGAAAACATGCTCTTTGTTACAATATACTAGCTAAATGAAAACATGCTCGTGGTCACAGTACTGAATTAACAAGTACTCATACAGTTTGCAATGCATGAATCAATGCATTAACATGCAGTGTCATCTATCATGCTGACAGCATATGACAAACTGTCCATCAAGAAGCGCAAAAGGTACAGCCTCACGTACTAGCAAAGTGATGGTCATACCATTCATGGGCATACTTGTGGGAGTCAAACTGTGTCTTCTGCCCTGAATGTTCAACATGGAGGTGTGCAGGGAAGCTTAGAATAAACTTTACCCCTTTATTGTGAAGTAGTCATTTCACTGGGAGGATTTTAGCCCTCTTCGTTGCCACTCCCTAACTGAAGTCCAGGAATAAAAACACTTTCCTGTCACGGTAAACAATTTCCTCTCTCCTCTTCTGAAACAACACAGCCTCCTTATCATGGAAGAAGTGGAACCGGGTTATAAAGACGCGTGGTTCAGAGCTATCACTCCAGCCTGCAGGAAGTCTACCTATTCTATGTGCTCTTTAAAGTTTCAGAGCGGATGGGAAAATAGTTAAGAACCTAGGCAAAAACCCAACCAGGTTGGTTCCCTCAGCACCCTTTGACTGTCAACCACACAGAGATTACAGCATCTGGAATGGCATATGAGGTTGTCACTCTTCTCTGCAAGCGGATGATTTTCTTTTTTTGCTCCAGGGCTACAATCCAGTCACTATAATCAGATAAATCAAGGTCAAATACTTCAAAGGCTGCAGATAACGGGGCCAGAGCTGTGTCAATAGCCGTTTTCATCTGTGCCACGAGAGCAGCTGTAATATCCATGATAGTGGGACATTCAGGTGGGAGGGAGATGGGATTCCAGCTCCGCCAGCGGGACTGGGCGAGGTTCAGTGGAGGCAGGTGCAAGGCATGAATGTCACGTTCCAAGAGTAGAGACAGGCGCGAAGGTTCAATAATCCAAAAATACTTTATTTAACACCAAAAGAATACTGCCGCGTGGGGTTTTACGAAACAATAGAAGGCACACAAACAGGAACGCGTACAGGGAAACATTGATCGACAAGAGACAAGGGGAGAACACATGGCTAAATACAAAGACAACTAATTACTAATGCAATCCACCCGTGACTAACAATGACCCAACTAATAATCAAATTCAACCTATGACAAAACTAGACACACGAGGGCAGCATACTCACACA
>JACXGM010009152.1:0-27996 GCA_016801145.1 Umbra pygmaea
TATAACTATTGCCTCTAGTGGCCATAACATTTGTGGCAAGTGCCAGAGTGACACACCTGAAACAAATACAATTATAAGTATGGCTTGATTTTGTTTGTTTGTTACCAACACCCTGATGAAGGCCAGTGGGCCGATACGCGTTGGTGTTTTAATGCTCTAGCCCTGTAAATAATAAAGGCCTTTTAACTTTTGTATCCAATTGAGTGCCTGGACTTGGATTTTTTCCAATTTTCTCTTTATAAATAAAAAACTGAGTTAATACTTTGTAGCTCCACCTTTTGCTGCGATTACAGCTGTAAGTCGCTTGGGGTATGTCTCTATTAATTTTGCACATCGAGAGACAAACATTTTTGCCCATTCCTCCTTGCAAATCAGCTCGAGCTCAGTGAGGTTGGATGGAGAGCGTTTGTGAACAGCAGTTTTCAGTTCTTTCCACAGATTCTCGATTGGATTCAGGTTGGGACTTTTTTTTTGGCCATTCTAACACCTGGATATGTTCCATTGTAGGTTTTGCTTTATGTTATGGATCATTGTCTTGTTGGAAGACAAATCTCTGTCCCAGTCTCAGGTCTTTTGCAGACCTGTATTTGGCTCCATCCATCTTCCCATCAATTTTAGCCATCTTCCCTGTCCCTGCTGAAGAAAAGCAGGCCCAAACCATGATGCTGCCACCACCATGTTTGACAGTGGGGATGGTGTGTTCAGGGTGATGAGCTGTGTTGCTTTTAAGCCAAACATAACGTTTTGCATTGTTGCCAAAGAGTTCGATTTTGGTTTCATCTGACCAGAGCACCTTCTTCCACATGTTTGGTGTGTCTCCCAGGTGGCTTGTGGCAAACTTTAAATGACACGTTTTATGGATATCTTTCAGAAATGGGATTTCTTCTTGCCACTCTTCCATAAAGGCCAGACTGGGGCAGTATACGACTGATTGTTGTCCTATGGACTCGCCCAGTTCATCCAGAGTGATCATGGGCCTCTTGGCTGCATCTCTGATCAGTCTTCTCCTTATATGAGCTGAAAGTTTAGAGGGACGGCCGGGTCTTGGTACATTTGCAGTGGTCTGATACTCTTTCCATTTCAATATTATCACTTGCACAGTGCTCCTTGGGATGTTAAAAGCTTGGAAAATCTTTCTGTATCCAAATCCAACTTTAAACTTCTCCACAACAGTATCTTGGACCTCTCTGGTGTGTTCCTTGTTCTTCATGATGCTCTCTGTGCTTTCAACGGACCTCTGACACTATCACAGAGCAGGTGCATTTATACGAAGACTTGATTACACACAGGTGGATTCTATTTATCATCATTAGTCATTTAGGTCAACAATGGATCATTCAGAGATCCTCACTGAACTTCTGGAGAGCATTTGCTGCACTGAAAGTAAAGGGGCTGAATAATTTTGCTCGCCCAATTTGTCAGTTTTTTGTTTGTTAAAATTTTTTGAAATATCCAATAAATTTTGTTCGACTTCATGATTGTGTCCCACTTGTTGTTGCTTCTTCACAAAAAATTACAATTTTCCATCTTTATGTTTAAAAGTGGAGTCAGTATCAGAGATATAGAACATCACCAACCTGCTAGCTTCTGCGTTACAGCTAATAATGCTAACATAAATTAAGCAGGTGCTAAAAATGGCTACGCAACACCTCTTACAGGTAAATGTTATATTTTTATTATGGTAGAAAATGTGGTAAAACTTTATTTCCACAGTCTGTAATGCATCTACAGATTGACTATCAATAACATGTAGATGAACTAAGATTAATCTTAAACCTAATAACTTGTAGCTCTTCTCTGTTTTTTATGGACTCAACGTCTTAAAAACATTAGCCAAATAAATGTTTGGCAACATTAAAGAGGTAAAAATAAATTTGTTCAAAGTCCATTGCCGACGCTATTGCTACAGACCGGACATCAGTTTACCCAGTTTCAACAATAGAACGTTTGCTGTGAAAAAGGCCTATTGGGTTACATTTTCTACTTACTATCATTAATCTCATTGACTTCAAACACACCCGCACACACACACAGAGCACACACACACACACACACACACACACACACACACACACACACACACACACACACACACACACAGACACACACACACGGAGCACATGCACAGACAGACAGACAGGCACACACACACACTCACACACCACACACAAACACACGCATCCTCTATGCAGTTGTGAAATGTCTGTAGTAAATTGCATTACAAAACCATACAAAAAATCTAGTTTTTGCTAAAATTCAACTCCAAATTATCATTACTTTATCTGCACCCTAATTTAAAAATTAGTCTACTAACAAAAATATTCCTTAGTAGAACGTATTATTCCGTCATGATACAACATCAAGAAGGGGAGTATGAGATTCACTGAGATTAGTGAATGTATCATTACTAGAAAGGCTCTGTTATAATCTACTTTCATGGTGCGTAGGAGCAAGACAAAGGTGAGGAAAAATATTCAAACCAAACAGTGTTTATTGATGAACAAATTGGGTTTGAAGGAAATCTGCCTCGAGGGGTGAAAACGACAAATACATTACATACACACACACAGGCTGACAATACATTAACAGGTACAGGTTACAGACACTAACACAGAACTTAAATACAGAACTAATGAACGAGTGATTGCACCTGATGAATGATTAAGAAAGATTATAGGATATTTAGAACATGTGATTAGGTCATATGATACGGGGAACGGTAACAAAATATATATAAAAGATACACGGGAGAGAAACCTACACAAGACACACAGGGGAGCAACTCAACATGAGGACAATACATAGAATAGACCACATGTACGATCCCCTTAGGGGGGATCATTACAGGCTCAAAACTCTAATTAGAAATTTGATTTAAAATATAATTTAAATATTTTAGGGGACATTTTAGGAACAAATAAAATAAATCAAACAAATTAATCTGCTTATAACACACTCGACTTTGTGAAAATATCATTGTTTAATATATTATATATAAATATGTACAGTTGCAAACAAAATTATTCAACCCCTATTGCAAATGAGGTTTACTGTAAAAATGTACAGACTTTCAGCTGTTTGCAATGAACAAATCAAACACCAGCAATTGAAATAGCTCAACACAACGAATGTATCAAATAGTTTCCCCAGATCCAACTGAAAATGCAACTCATAATGACTTCACCAGTCTCAAAATGATTCAACCCCCTGAATAGAATCCATCACAACAGCACAAATGCAACTAGTCAAGGGCTTCATTAGTTGCACCGGGTGTGTTTGAGCTGGAACACATGAAAAACGTGAATTGGCTAGGGGTTTGAGTGTGACGTTGTACTTGGTTCAGCTCGATGGATAAGCGGTATATCTGGAGGAAGAAAAATTAAGTATGTGCTAAAAAGAACACTCAGCTCATAGTCAAATATGGTGGTGGCTCAGTGATGCTCAGGAGCAGCTTTGCATCCTCTGGCACATGAAACCTGCAGTATGTGGATGATGGATCCATTGAAGTATCAGGAAATACTAGGAGAAAAAATAATGCTGTCTGTGAGGAAGATGAAGCTTGGGTGTCATTGGACCATCCAACAGGACAATGATCCCTAGCATACTTCAAATTCCACAAAGGCTTGGTTGCAGAAGTCCTGGAAGACTTTACAGTGGCTATCACAGTCACCTGACTTGAACCCGATAGAAAATCTCTGGTGGGATTTGAAGAAGGCAGTTGCAGCACACAAGCTCAAAAATTCTTCTGAACTGGAGGCCATTGCTCATGAGGATTGGGGTGCAATTCCTCAGGAATGCTGCCAGAGGCTGGTGTCTGGCTATGCATCTTGTTTGCAGGAGGTCATAAGAGGGTGCTATACTAAGTACTAAAGGTGCTTGACATGAAGGGGTTAAAACATTTTGAAAATGGAGAAGTGAATTTGGGGGAACCACTTGAAGCATTTGTTTTGTTGAGCTATTTCATTTGCTTTTTTTGTTCATTGCAGACCGCTTAAATTCACATTTTGACAATAAACCTGATTTGAATGTAATGTATATACAGTATCTATATGTATACAATAAATGACCATATTTATTGAAGATATACAGTTGTATGCAAAGGTTTAGGCACACCTGCCAATTTCCATGATTTTCTTTAAAAAAAATTGGGTGTTTGGATCAGCAATTTCATTTTGATCTTTCAAATAACTGAAGGACACAGAAATATTTCAGTAATGAAATGAGGTTTATTGGATGAACAGAAAATGTTGATTGTTTATGATTGTTACAACCTAACTCCCGTAGGAGAGGGACCTGACACCCCACTGTTCAAAGGCTCCAGGAGGCCAGCAAGAGAGGTATGGGATTGAGGGTGTGAGCAAGGACACAGACCCCATAGTACTGTAAAACGGGGCTTCATTTGTGCTTAAATCTCTGCAATAGATTTTTGTAGCCTTACCCTAAACCACAATGTTGAATAATTTTATTTTAAGGTCATTTGAGAGTAGTTTTGAGGCCCCCATGTTCCCACTCTTCAAAGGAGAGTCAAAGAGAACAACAACTTGCAATTTGCCACCTTAAATACCTTTTCTCATGATTGGATGCACCGGTCTATGAAGTTCAAGGCTTACTGAGCTCACCAAACCAATTGTGTTCCAATTATTCAGTGCTAGGTAGTTACAGGTATTCAAATTAAGGGTGCCCAAATGTATGCACCTGTCTAATTTCATCTTGATGCATATTGCATAGTTTCTGTTCATCCAATAAACCTCATTTCACTACTGAAATATTACTGTGTCCTTCAGTTATTTGATAGATCAAAACGAAATTGCTGATCCAAATTGGAAATTGTCAGAGGTGCCTAAACATTTGGATACGACTGTATGTTAAAAGCCTTACCTTAGTGATCCACTAGGGCATTTTCTGAAAAAGTATACTTAAGAATGTTGGCTGAATGTGCAAGAGCAAAACCAAAGGCTTTTTAGGCAAAGGCATTAACCCCTGTCCTGAACTATGGGACATTGTGTAAGTAAGCCTATGGAATTCATGCCTTACTTTACATATGTCAAAACCTCCTGAGGCAGTACCCAATGAGCTACATCTTTGTGTGTGCTCCATATGCACTTACAAGTCATAGGTGGACTAAACCATTAAACAGAATGGATAATAGTATTCTAACACTACACCATAGGCATTGTGTGGTTGCTCTACTCTACTGTGTTCTGGGTGTCCTAGGGTCAGGTTTAAAGCATGAGAGAACCTTAGCCTGAACTACACAAAGGCCCTGAGCCTTCTTCGTCTGATATAAAGGATCTTAAACACTCAGTCTCAGATTTAGGGGTCCACCAGGCCATATCACATGACCCTTTGCTTTCAGGAAACCGACTTTTGCAATGCACTTTTGACAGACAAATAGTTTTTAGTATATTGCTCTATTTGACATGTAGGTCTCTGGACAAGTGAGGTGCCATTTCAAGCACTCGTCTACATTTTACATTTTAGTCATTTAGCAGACACTCTTATCCTGAGCGACTTACAGTAAGTACAGGGACATTCTCCCTGGAGCTCTGCCCAAGGACACAATGACATTTGGCACATGCAGAAATCGAACCGGCAACCTTCAGACTACTAGTCTGGACTACTACATCTTCAGAACTAATGACTACAGAGCACTCTCTGGTCAAGGTTACACTACATATCCATGACAAAGAGTCTGGTAAACAGGGAAGTGTGTGGCTGCCCTTATATGTATACCAGCTCTATTCCCACATTTACAAACCTGTTTAATACAGCCAGGGAACAGCTCGTACCATCCATAGAGATATATGTATACCAGCTCTATTCCCACATTTACAACCCTGTTTAATACAGCCAGGGAACAGCTCGTACCATCCATAGAGATATATGTATACCAGCTCTATTCCCACATTTACAAACCTGTTTAATACAGCCAGGGAACAGCTCGTACCATCCATAGAGATATATGTATACCAGCTCTATTCCCACATTTACAAACCTGTTTAATACAGCCAGGGAACAGCTCGTACCATCCATAGAGATATATGTATACCAGCTCTATTCCCACATTTACAACCCTGTTTGTGTAATACAGCCAGGGAATAGCTTTTACTGGACCCCTTTTGATCCCATTTACTACAGACTGATAACTGAGAGCAGGGTTCAAAATTAACTTTTTCACCCACCAGCCAAATGGCTAGTAAATGTTCAAATTTGACCAGCCACTCAGTAGATTACTATAGTTTTTTGACTGGTGAGTGAAGCAAATCTACCAGCCACCTGCATATTTTACCAGCATTTGGCTGGTAAATGGTGCTAATTTTGAACCCTGACTGAGAGGTCAACTTAGAAGCTTGAAGAAACGGGAATTCATGAGTTGAGGAAATTGTAGTACTCAAAAGTAGATAGTGACAGTCTGTCAATGTCATCTGGGGAGTGAATAGGAGCAAAACACATTTTGCAAGATTTGTGTATCCTGCTTTGATGTTGTTGTTATTGTTGGTTAATAAACAAAGCTAACAGCCAAGATGAAAGGATAAAGTGTTTGTTTTACAGAGAGAAGAGAATATGCTCTGTGTAAAACCTTACTTTATGTAATTTCCTTCATATTAGATGATGATTGGTTGCTTTGATGGTTCTTGATGCATAAGGTTCACTTGGTAGAGTGAAGTACACTATTCTAGTAAAAGTTACATTGCAGCCATTTATAGGAGACAATGACCAGGACATAGTAATGTTTGGTACTCTTATAAAGTACATGATACCGTGTGTGTATATATATATGCCACACCTGTGAGGTGGATGGATTATCTCGACAAAGGAGAAGTGCTCACTATCACAGATATAGATAGGTTTGTGAACAATATTTGAGAGAAATAGGCCCTTTGTGTACATAGAAAAAGTCTTAGATCTTTGAGTTCAGCACATGATAAATGGGGGCAAAAACAAAAGTGTTGCATTTATATTTTTGTTCAGTGTATATTCATTATTTATTGATGATATATGTTCACTTTATTTTTCACTGTTATAGTGGATGCTATATTGTAAATTGTAGATGTACTTCTGAATAATGAATTAGTAGAAAAACCTAATGAACCTATATCTATAAATGATAGATTACAGTATATTGTATGACCACATTTGTTTGTGAACTGACTTTCCTCCATACACATTTTTTAAAGGTGCTATTTGTAGAATTTCAAGGCGTAACAATTGACTACTTTCTCTTTCAGTGACTAGCTTGCAAACCTTAAAACATTTTTTGTTGATTTATATATGGTACAAACAAAAGCACAGCTTAAGAAGCAATTTATATTAAAGACAAAGTGATAAGTGCCCATAGACAAACAGTGTGTAACGTTCACCAGTTTCTCTTCCCTGAGAACTACAGCTTCCCTACCCAAGACTGCTCAGAACTACAATTCCCATATCCCGGTCTCAATCACCCATATCCTAATCACCTGCTGCATTCCACTCTCCATATATACCAGCACTTCCCAGTTCCTCTTCGCAAGGTATTATAATCTTCATACTGAGCGTGCAATTGTTTGATTGTATAATCCGGCCTGATCCCTGCTTTGTATATCGTTGTCTTCTGCTTTTGATTATCCTTTGTACCTTTGCTTTATATTGACTGCCTAGTTACTGAAAACCCTGCCTGAACGTGTATCCGATTAGTGTACCGACCTTTGCCTGTCTGCCTGCTTTGGAATAACTACCTCTGCTTGTCTGAGTACCTGGATTTAGAAAAGAAACGCTATTTGTATGACTACCCAAATTGGATAAAGAACTCTGCTTGCCTGTCTATTTGAATTTGGAAATAGCCTGTGGAACTATCCACATTGTTATATTGGTGTCCTGCTCACTTCATTTTTGACTCTACCTTTCATTATTGTACATAATAAACTCAATTGTTTGTATTAGCTATTCTGGGAGTGATTCGTTACACAGTGTAGATAAACAATTAGTCATGTCCTGTGATGTGTACTAAGGCAAGAGAAACGAGTCATAGAGCAGTCGTAGGAATCTATAGGATTTACAATAGTACTTTTAAACATTCAAGAAACAAGAAACATTACATACACAACACGATAAACAATTAAGTACGAAGGAGACTGCAAAGCTCAGGGATATATAGTGGTGGTGATGATCAGATGAGGTGCAGGTGCACTGATGGTGATTAGGGTCTGTTGGATCTCCATCCCTGGGCTTCAAGGGTTGGTGTGTTCAGACCAGAGCCATATATATAGAGAGTTTGGCCAACTGCAGAATTGAATGTTCTGAGCTATCCCATTATGCGATTGGTTCCGAGGTGGTCACGTGTTTCGTGGACTCCATGTTGGATACCAACATTCATGTGATTCCCATTGACATGGGAATAGTGGAAAAATGTAATAAATTATTAAAAAATTTAAAAAATCACTGAAATTCCCAAATGTTGCGCGTTTGGCTGCAATAAAAGACCGGGAAGCGGCAAAAAATGTAACAAGTTCCCCTGTGAACCAAAAAGGCAAAAAGTGTGGGAGCTGAATGTGAAATGAATGTAAATTTTTAGGCTACAATATGGGAAGGGTTTATTAATGTCTGTTAATAATACTAGCCTAACAATGCAGTACATTACAATGCAGCACTAGTTACAGTTACAATTTTCACATCGAGTAAGTTTAACCTGTCCTCGGCGATGGATGAACTACAAAATGTTACGTCAGGACTCGGGAGACTGAAGAGGAAAAGGTAAACACTGCTCAGAGACTTAGGCGACATGTTTACTCACTAAAATGGAATTTTTTAGAGGCCCATTTACGATATTGAAGGTGATTATACACTGGAATATTTCTATAAGGGCCTTATTGACATATTGACAAACGTTGATAATAACATCTATGTGCATGTTTATGGTGAAATTAAGCAATTTATTTCAAGATAGCATTTTCGCCCCATAGGGTTACAATGTAGAGTCATCTGACAATGGTATCCAATATGGCGCCCATGATTTGAGTTGGCCAAACTATATATACGGCTCTGCAGCCGGTTGTACCAGCTGTGCGTAAGTTCAAACATAGCCTAGTTTGAACGTAATTCTAATTTAGAATAAAGTTTACGCAGTACAAAATTTTTAAGGGTTGCACCAGCTGAAATAGTTCCAATGTAGGCATAAGTTACAACTTAAATCTTACATCTAACCCTTTCTAGGTGTAAAGTTTAACTGAAAACAACGGTTGTCATGGTGCGTCGTTTTGAACGCTGGGAAAATAATGAGGATGAGATATATATACCGGCTGTTTTGCTTCGGCAAGTCTTTCTTCGATTAAAATTGCCCCCCTTGGATAATTATGATGACTTTGATATTTACTTGCGCTTTCGTTTTCCACGAGCAGAGATATTGAGAATTACCAACCTGCTGGCATCAGACTTGGAACATGACAAATTGTGCTCTCAGTCATCCCTACAAGTATGTCTGGCACTAAGATGTTTTGCTACAGGATCATTTTAAAACTTGGTTGGTGATTCAGTTCAAGTACATAAATCTACTGTATGTAGAGCAATAAGAGCAGTCGCGCTATCATTATGTCAGCGCTTTAACCACTATGTTAAGTTTCCAACTCAGCTTGAGCAACAAAACACGACATGTCAGAAGCTCTGCCCGACATAGTTGGCTGTGTAGATTGCACCCACATCAGAATTAAGGGACCCAAAGACAACGAAAATGAATTTATCAACAGGAAGGGATACCACTTAATCAATGCTCAAATTGTGTGTGATGTTGATCTTGTAATCACAAATTCTGTGATCAAATGGCCAGGGGAAAAGCATGACAGTTTTATCCTCAAGCATTCAAGCCTTTGGAGAGTTTTTGAAGCAGTTAGATACCCTGGGAGATTGCTGGGAAACTCAAGGTATCCCCTGAGAAAAAGACAAAACATTGATAATTCAACACTGTCTAAAAAAAGTTAATTTCATTAAAATACATTTAGCTCAGTGGAGGCTCGTCCATTTAGGCAGGGGAGGTTGTTCCTCCTCATTTTTTTGAGAGGCAAAAGGGAGTTCAAGAATATAAAAAGTAGTAATTGGTTCAAATAAACTCTTAATAAATCTCTGTATAACTTATAATTAATTTATTTCTTTGAAATAAATAATTTAAATGATGATTAAAATGCTTAAACAGTGAGATCTGCAGGCAGATTGGTGAGTTGTTTGGAAAATAACATACTGTAGACTACTAGAGGAGGCTAGAGGAGGTAATCGGCTCTTTTACCTCCAGGGCGGGACATGTTAATATCAATTCAATGCAATTCTATTTTTTCATACCTTTCTCATGCTAGTTTCTTATTGGCCAAGACACGTCATAAGATGCCTCGGAGGAACCCTCTCCCTTACCAATCAACAACCACAATACAGGTTGTATCAAGGTGAAAGATGTCGGCGGTGCGCAGGTTCAGTTCAAACCCAAAGCGTGGGGCACGTCCAACGTGGGTCTGGCTGGGTGAAGCGGTTGGACGTACGAGGAGGGGAGCCGGAACGGGGGAGCTGCTGCTGCGGAGTGTGAGCAGGAGGGGGCGGTGACTGAGGTCGGCATGGCGGGGAGCTCAGGTGAGAGTGTGGGTGGTGATAGTGTGGGGCTGGGGTCTGAGGAAGTCGTCGGAAGAAGAAGCGGGCACGGAAGACGGTGTGGAGAGTAGTTCGGGAGAGGGTGATGGGCCGACACTGAGTAGTGGGGAGCAGGGGTTTAAGGTGGTTGTGGTGTTTTTGGCCCTGACACGTCAGATGTTGCACCCAGTGTCGCTCACGACGGCAATTAGGGATCAGGTTGGTAGGGTAGAGGATGCTAGGTGTTTCAGTGGGGGTAGGGTGCTTGTTGTGGTGTTAAGTGTGGCTCAGAGGGATAATCTGCTGAAAGTGGAGGTGCTGAATGGGGGTAGGGTGAAGTTTACGGTGCTTGGGAGTGCGGTGAAGGTGAGAGGGGTGATCACTGGTGTTCCGGAGAATATCTCTATGGAGGAGCTAAGAGAGGTGGTGACGGGAGGGGATGAAGTGGGTGCGAGACGGTTGGGCAGTAGGGCTCTGGGGTTGGATAAGGTGAGTCCCACAGTGTTGTTGGAATTTGGAGGGCCGTTGCCGAGGAGGGTGTACTTAGGGTTTCTTAGCTTTTTTGTGAGGGAATATGTGCCACCGCCACTGAGGTGTTTTAACTGTCAGTGCATGGGACATGTGGCGGCGGTGTGCAGGGGGCAGGGTAGGTGTGGTAGGTGTGGCGGTGCGCATGAGTATGGTAAGTGTGGGGTAGGGGCCGTGGTGAGGTGTTGTAATTGTGGTGGGGAGCACAGTGTTGCGTTTGGGGGGTGTGTGGTGCAGAGGCAGGCGGCGGAGGCACAGCGGGTCAAAATGGTGGCTGGGGTCACGTATGCGGAAGCGGTGCGGAGAGTGGGGGGACTGGGGGTTGGTGTGCAAGTGGAGAAGGAGAAGGTTGTAGGCCCGGTGTTAGAGGATGGTGTGGGTGTTCGTAGTGTGGTGTTGTCTGAGAAGTGTAAGCATGAGTGTGTGGTGGGTAAGGACTCACTGGTGGTGGGCAGGGTGGAGTTTTTGGCGTTTTTGTGTAGTGTGATAAATGTGTGTAGTCAGATCAAGGGACTGAATGCGAGGATTGATGTTGTGGTGGGTGCTGCTAGGGAGTTTATGGGTGTTACTAATGTCACGGGGGAAATGGTGCACGAGTTGATGAAGGGGAAGGGGGAGAGTAGGTATGGGGTGGGTGGGGGGTGTTTGTTTTATGAGCTAGGGCGTGGGGTGGTTGGGAGGTGTTGACTGGGGGGGGGCCGTGGCCGGCCTCGCTCTCCGGTGCTGTTGGTGGTGGTGTATGCACCTTTAGTTGGTTGCGATCTGCCATTAAACCCAAAGAAGAAGAAGAAGAAGAACCACAATACAATATTGACATCTCGTTCGTCCAATGATTTTTTCCACATGTCATCTTCAATTCTCCATCAAAATTGTACACCATAACGACCTGATGGTAAAGCAAATATCAACTGTGTTTAGCATAAGAGAATTATAACTTAAAATTGTGGACAGCGTTTTATTCTTTTATATTTTTGTTGAAAATTAGCTAGCTAGTGTGCACATTGTGAACTACCTTGTGATTTTTCAACATTACATTTTCCATGTTTTTCAGTAGCTAGCTAGTTTTAGCGTGTGCAGCTCGGGAGGTCTAAGGCAATGGCTGGCTAATATGGATTTCGGTCAGGATATTAATGGCGAGGCAGAGAGGCATGGCATTGGACACAGACATTGGGATGGAAAAGAACCACGAGTGGATTATTTGTTGTTGCAGCAATTCCAGAGTTTGTATTATGCAGAGAAGGTAAGGATCAAACTTCACAGATTACATTTACCATAAATGCTCAAGGTAGCCAGATAAATAAAAAATTCAACATGGTCTGGTATGAGAAATATACAACGTGTGTTGTGAACACATTGGCGACAATAGTAAACGGAATATTTTTGGTCAGGTGCCCATAAACGAGTTATTTGATGAGGAGTTGGTGGACTTGATTGCACGCTATGATGCATCATTAGCAGACCATATTGAAACTTATAATGTGTTCTTTGGATTGTCTAAAACCTTCTCACTGTAGCAATTGTAATTGTAACATGCAGGAGAATTATCACCTGGTTAAAATAGCTGTTCTATAAGTATTCTAATATGCAGTGGATACTGTTGTTTGGTTGGTTAGATTCTGCATTCTACTATGAGAGGTTATCATTCGTTGATAGAATGCTTGTGTTCCAACATTTCTGGTGTCATGTTGAAACTTAGGACATCCTGATTCCATGGATTACACCTGGAAACAGAACCAGTCAGCATGACAACTCCTAGGTGACCCCTGTCTGTGTTCTTGTCCACTGAAGTGTGTAGTTGATGACAAAAGGCTTTGGAAATAGCGCACCTGTATTTAGTGACACAATATGATCATTACTTAGACAAACAAATGTATTCTTATAATATCGACCGGCACAGCCAAAAGAGGACTGACCACCCCTGATAGTCTGGCTCCTTTCTAGGTTTATTCCTAGTAGTTGTACCCTACTAGGGAGATTTTCCTAGCAACTGTGCATCAACCTGTTGTTGCTTGATCTATGGGGTTTCAGGCCGGGTGTCTGTATAAGCACTTTTTATCCTAATTTTGTCCTTTTTGAATCAGAATGTGTTGTGTAAATTTAAACAATAATAGTATATATAGACATAAATAGCTAAATAGTATTAAATAAAATGGCACAGTGGGAGGGTTTTCCACCTGTCCTCCCCAAATCTTTTAGTCTCCAGCCACCAATGATTTAGACAATGAATTTCCTTGACCTCGGGCTGGAATTGTACATGTATTCATAACTGCACTCTGTGGTACATTTCACGTTCCATCCCTCCTGAGCCTCTCTCCCTGTTCCCTGTGACTCCATTCCCCTGTACCTTAATTATGTGTCTGGTCTGTTCTATGTTTGTCCATTCCAGTCACCGTTTCCCAGCATCCCAAAACTCACTAAGGCACCCGTTCCCGAGCACCAGTCCCATAATCGATTATCCCCTGCACCTGTTCCTCTGTCACACCTGGGCTGATTGATGCCCTCCCTTCTTAAGGGAGGTGACAGTGATCAGTCTTTGCCGGATTATTGTACAACCAAGTGTGTTAAATCTCGAGCCACTCCCATACCAAGCCAGTCTGAGAATTGAGCCTTTTATTAATTTCTACCTTTTGAATTGCTAGTCTGAGTGCTATGCCTTTACAGTTACAAATGATAATTTTGTCTGACCCTGGTTCTCTGTGTCTTCACTTCCAGTGCATGCCTGTGCACATAATCTGAAGCCTCATACCCCTGGTAACCAACCTGTCTTCCGGGAACTCCTGTTCATCTGACTACATTGGAAAAAACTTTCTGGTGTTCAGCAATCTGGGACAACATCTCCAGGACACCACTCACCTGGTCTCACCGTTATTGGATGCTCACACAGCCATCTCCAGTGTCCAGCTCAGCCTGTTATTATTCTACCACATACTTACAATAAATATATTTTTTAACACTTTCCTCATGTTCATCTGCTTTTGGATTCTCCCTCGGTCCCTAGCCTGGATCCTGACAGTACAGAGTGCTTTTAAGGTGTTGCACGTGAAACAGAATACATAAAACAGTAAGGGTCAGTTTTGCAGACACATGTTAAACATATTCCTGGACTAAAAAGTAAGATCAATGGAGATTGCCATTCAAGCCTTAGTCCAGGACTAGGCTTAATCTATGTCTGTGAAACTGCTGTAAATGAAAACTAAATACCTATCACTGTATGTTGAATGCCTCTTCAATAATTCAGGTTGATCTGAAAATATATATTTAGCTATTTTGAGCCATTGCACACTTCGTAATCAACATTCTAATAATAGTTACCTCTCCAACATAGTGAGCCAAATCCAAGAAGGAACAGCTAGACCTAAAATACTGCATGGTGGTGATCGTCCATGTGATAATCCTACAGCTTTGTCAATAGATATTTCTAGACTAATATTGCTAAATGTCAGTGTTTTGTCTGTTATTCTGATTTATTTCTGACATGTTTAGAAAGCAATTAAGATAACATCACACAACTACGCACATTTTGAAACAACATTTGTCTACATTTTAGAAAACAATTGTTTTGCTTGTATGGAAAGCTATAACAAATGTAGCTTATGGGGCAATACATGTGCAAACTAATACAGAAGCATTTTCCATTTAGGCTCTGGTGTAAGCTTTACAATGTTGCTTTGTCCATATAGTTGTTTGGTTTTGGGTGGGTGAAATAAATAAAATTACACTCACCATTTCTGCCTAGGGCAATGGTTCCCAACCACTGGATTAGGCCCCCCGGTGGTACAGTAACAGTAAAAGTCTAGGAACCACTGGCATAGGGTATTAATATTTAGGTGAGATTAAAAGTTGGGAAAAAAACACAGGGTGAGCATCCGGTTTGGCAAATTGTCGCAAATGAAGAAGTGCCTTAAACCTGCATTCTATCTGAATTCCAGCTGGGGGGCGATATGCCTGGTTGCAAAAGAGCTTGGTTTCTGTAATAGTCTATGAGAATGAGATACATAATATACTTGATTTACTGAGGTAATAATCATTTTCATAATGAGTATATGATCTCAATCGCTAGATTTAAGCCTTCTGCAATTTATCATGATGTTCATTTTTTGAATTATGCTCTTATAATTGTGGTCTTATAGAAAAGGGGCATTTAGGGCATGGTTATGGCGTTCGGTTTTACGACAAGACACTCAAATGAGTTGGCACTTCACGTTATCCGGTAAGTAACGTTACAAATTGTTTTACATTTTATGGACTCATTTCCATTATTCCTTCCACCAGGCTGCTGTATTCATGCAAACTGCCTCCCACCATCATATATCTTTTGCTTGAGGATGCTCGAAAGGTTCTCAATAGGGTTGAGGTCAGGGGAGGATGGGAGCCACACCATTGTTTCTCTTCTTTTATGCCAATAGCAGCCAATGACACAGCGGTATTCTTTGCAGCATGAGATGGTGCATTGTCATGCATGAAGATGATTGTGCTACAGAAGACATGGTTCTTCTTTTTGTACCATGGAAGAGAGTGGTCAGTCAGAAAATCTATATACTGTACTTTGCAGAGGTCATTTTCACACCTTCAGGGACCCTAAAGGGGCATACCAGCTCTCTCCCCATGACCAAAACATTACTCTGTTACCTATTTGCTGATGTTGCAGCCTTATTGGGACATGGTAACCATCCACCAACCATCCACTACTCCATTCATCTGGACCAGGGTTGCACACAGCACTCATCAGTAAACAAGACTGTTTGAAAATTAGTCTTCATGTATTTCTGGGCCCACTGCAACCATTTCTGCTTGTGAGCATTGGTTAGGGGTGGCCGAATAGTAGGTTTATGCACAACTGCAAGCCTCTGGAGGATATTACACTTTGAGGTTTGCGAGACTCAAGAGGCACCAGCAGCTTCAAATACCTGTTTGCTGCTTTGTAATGGCATTTTAGCAGCTGCTCTCTTAATTTGATGATTTGTCTAGCAGAAACCTTCCTCTTTATGCCTTTATCTGCATTAAACCATCTGTGCTCTGAATCAGCCACACATCTCTTCACAGTACAATGATCATGCTTACATTTTTGTGAAATATGTAATGTTTTCATATATTGTCCAAGACATTGCACCATTTGATGCTTTTCCGCAGCAGAGAGATCCTTTTTCTTTCCCATATTGCTTTGAACCTGTGGCCTTCTTAATAATGTGAAACATCTTTCTTAAGTAGAGTTCCTATAATTGGGCTCATCTGGCAAACTAATTATCACAGGTGTCTGAGATTGATTTCAGTGATCCAAAGAGCCTGGAGACACAAAAACGTCCATGAGTTTGATTGAAAAACAAAATATTTAATGTTTATGAAACTTAATTCACATTTGCATAATAATTTGGAACGTGGTGTATATATCCAGTATTCGTTTTTTTGTCCATCATGGCTGGTTTATTTTTGTAAAGTATATTTTGGTATTCAAGCTGTTTATTTTCTTCACTACTTGTAATTGTCTCCATTCCTCCCTGCACCTGCATTAATCATTTCAGAATGAAGGACCCAACAAGGAGACAGCGAAGAAGAGTGATGGCAGTAGGTGTGAGTAAGAGGTGGGGAGGTGTTCTTCGAGGAATTAGAAGAGATCATCTATCGCTCACTGGAAAGCATGCAGCCATCTGGGAGGGACACAGTGGTTTAGAGGGGCTTACAGTCCTCTTGACTTTCCCTACTGGGTCATGGGAGTGAATGGCTAGTCTGACAGCATGGACAAAGACAACAGAAGTTGGAGTATGCCCAGCCACAGGCTCACACTGGCTATCACCTGCCTAGGACAGGCTGAGCGACTGGAGGATTCTGCCCTAGTTACACCCAACAATGGTTTTGGGGGGGAACTACAGAGCAGGACCAGCAAACCTGGGCGGAGGACGCTGGTGGAGAGGACCTCATCAGCTGGCGGACTTAGGTCGAAGATGAAGCTAAGGAGTCAGACCGGTCATCCCCAGAGGAGGAGGAAATGGCAGGACTGAATTGCACCATTTGGGGAAAACAGACACACGGAGCAAAGACAAACACACAGAAAACAGGAACACGAACAGGTAATACAGAAATACATGTGCTCTTACACTGGGGGACGTAGCACGCCAGTACCAAAAAAACTAAACCTCCAGGTTTTTTTTGTTTTCCCAAAGCAACACCACACTAATGGACCCCAGTTTGAGGGTTCACACACACCTGCGACAGGGCGTCGATTAGACAACGGCGCATCACGGAAGGAGCGTGCAGACCATGGGAAAGACACGGATTAAGGTATTAAGACAATTGACAGCACTCAGGATAATACAACCTGTCCTGTCAACTCTCTTTAACCCCAACCACTTTTATAGGCATTCTTCCATCGCTGTGCCAAAGTACAGCACCACTTTGACTACACCGGCAGGTTTTGGATATCAGGACAGAGAGGACTACGCACGTGAAGCTCTCCTGAGTTAATTACATGACGCAACGTGAACGATCACTTTCGCTTCTTAGTTTTCACAACACAATTGTTTTCATTTACTCTTTCTTCTAAGTAAGGACCTGGATAAGGTGAGGACAGGGATGACCCAGACACTGTGCCTGCTCTCATATTAGGCACCGGATGGACACAGTTCACTACCACGCTATCAAACGGCTTCCCCACTACCGGAATAGAGAAAGAGGAGCACAGGGAATATGTTCCCCCCATTCGACAGACATGCCATGAATTAGAGTACTGCACAACTGTTTTTAACCCTGGCCATGGAAAATGTTGCAATACATGGTTATATGTCTTTGTTATACCTAGGTGGCTAGACCAAGTATGGTCATGTGCCACTGACATCACCTGCTGCCGCAGCGGAGCAGGAATCGCTACCTGAGACACAGCTCCGCTCCCCATCTGTCTCACGTGCTCTTCACTTGCGCATTAGCACCTCATTTGATGAATAGCATGCTTTTCTCCAACTGTTAGCTTCCTCTTGGTAAGACATTGGTGGTCAGGGAAGATGTCCGACTGAAGAAGGAGTCTTTCCGGCATATGTTACCCCAGAGGACTCCAGAGGCAGTTGCAGGGTACCCGAAGGATTCCAGCCTCTGCCGTAAAAGAAAGGGAAAATGGGAAAGGTTTGGAGAAGACATGGAGAAGGACTTTTGGTCAACACCAAAGTGCTTCTGGAAAACCGTCTGCCACCTCAGAAGGGGGAAGCATGGAACCATCCAAGCTGTATACAATAAGGATGGGACTCTGTTGACCTCAACTGAGGAGGTAATAGGGTGGTGAAAGGAGTACTTTGAGGAACTCCTGAATCCAACTAATATGCCCTCTATATTAGAGGCAGAGCTAGAGGATGAGGGGGATTGTCATCAATTTCCCTGGTGGAAGTCACTGAGTTAGTCAAACAACTCCACAGTGGCAAAGCCCCAGGGATTGATGAGATCCGTCCAGAAATGCTGAAAGCTCTAAGTGAGGAGGGGCTGTCTTGGCTGACATGCCTCTTCAATTTTGCGTGGAAGTCTGGGACAGTGCCAAAGGAGTGGCAGACTGGGGTGGTGGTTCCCCTGTTTAAAAAGGGGGACCAGAGGGTGTGTGCCAATTACAGGGGTATCACACTTCTCAGCATCCCTGGTAAAGTCTACTCTAAGGTGCTGGAAAGGAGGGTTCGGCGTTAGTCAAACCTCAGGTTGAAGAGGGACAATGTGGATTGTGTCCTGGTCCTGGAACAACAGATCAGATTTTTACTCTCGCAAGGATCCTGGAGGGGGCCTGGGAGTATGCCCATCCTGCCTACATGTGTTTTGTGGAGAAGGTGTATGACCTTTGGAGAAGGTGTATGACCGGGTCCCCCGGGAGATACTGTGGGAGGTGCTGCGGGAGTATGGGATGAGGGGGTCCTTTCTTAGGGCCATTCAATCTCTCTATGACCAAAGCGAGAGCTGTTTCTGGGTTCTCTGCAGTAAGTCGGACTCGTTTCAGGTGAGGGTTGGTCTCCGCCAGGGCTGTGCTTCATCACCAATCCTGATTGTAGTATTTATGGACAGGATATCGAGGCGTAGTTGGGGTGGGGATGGGTTGCAGTTCGGTGGGCAAAGGATCTCATCGAAGGATCAGCACCTCTAAATCTTAGGCCATGGTTCTCAGCAGGAAACCAGTGGAGTGCCTACTCCAGGTAGGGAATGAGTCTTTACCCCAAGTAAAGGAGTTCAAATACCTTGGGGTCTTGTTCGCGAGTGAGGGGACAATGGAGTGAGAGATTGGTTGGAGAATCGGCGCAGCAGTGGCGGTATTACACTCAATATATTGCACCGTTGTGACAAAAAGAGAGCTGAGCCAGAAGGCAAAGCTCTTGATCTACTGGGCAGTTTTTGTTCCTACCCTCACCTATGATCTTGAAGGCTGGGTCATGACCGAAAGAACAAGATCCAGGCTACAAACGGCCAAAATGGGTTTCCTCAGGAGGGTGGCTGGCGTCTCTCTCAGAGATAGGGTGAGAAGCTCAGTCATCCATGAGGATTTCAGAGTAAAGCCGCTGCTCCTTTGCGTTGAATGGAGCCAGTTGAGGTGGTTTGGGCATCTGGTAAGGATGCCCCCTGGGCGCCACTCTAGGGAGGTTTTCCAGGCACATCCAGCTGGGAGGAGGCCTCGGGGAAGACCCAAGACTAGGTGGCGGGATTATATCTGCAACCTGGCCTGGGAACACCTTGGGATCCCCCAGTTGGAGCTGGTTAATGTGGCTCGGGAAAAGGAAGTTTGGGGTCCCCTGCTGGAGCTGCTGCCTCCACGACCCGATCCCGGGTAAGCGGACGAAAATGGATGGATGGATTGATGTTTTTGTACTGGGCACGTCGACACGTTTGAATATTGAGTCCACCAGATTCAACACCTGACCCAGCCTCCTGCTTTCTGCACCAGTGACACAAGCTTGGAACACTCAAAAAATTACTACACAACTCATCTTTGTCTAACCCAGAGGTTGGTGTGGCTCCTACTTCCAAAACAGGATGTACCATGCCTCCTGCAATGTTGTTGCCCAACAGCATTGACACTCCCTTAACTGGTAAGGTTGCAACAACCCCCACACAAAAATACCCAGATACAATTTCTGATTGTAAATGTACCCAATGTAATGGAACTGTGGTGGCCCCCATTTCTTTTCCCTGCAGAATTACCTGTGTACCAACTGCTGTGCTGTCGGACCAGGGAAGCATGCTGTCGAGTATCAGCGACTGCACCGCCCCTGTGTCTCTCAACACTTTTACAGACACCCCAGACTCCAGGTATACTGTTAGGGATACCTGTCCACTGAAAACAAATGGAGTGTAGGTAGGATTAGGTAATGAAGGGACCTCACTTATGGTTTTTACTTAATGAACAAACCCTATCTCCTTGTTTTTATGTGGTGGAGATCATTGTTTATTTAAAGTTTTGGGCACTCACCAATCATGCCCCACACGGTGACAATAATGGCATTCTCTAACTAATGACTTATTTGTACTACTTGCTATAGGTGGAGTGCTACGGGAATACACTGTCGGCCTAACTTCAGACCCGAGGGGCAGAAAACAATGTCTTGTGTGTTAGAGAATACTCATCTGCTAAGACCGCCGCCTGTGACAAGGATACCACCTTTTGTTCATTCAAATGAACAACAATGCTGTCTGGTAAGTGGCTTTTGAATTCCTCAAGTAACACTGATTCCTTTACCTCTGCCAGCATTGTAGCCTTGCTTGCCATACACCATTTTTCAAATAGTGTTTCTTTGTCCCTAGCAAACTCAACATACGTCCTGTCTGAGGACTTTTTGTGATGCCTGAAGCGCTGTCGGTAGGCCTCAGGCACCAGCTCATAGGCACGCAGTACAGTTGCTTTCACCACTTCATTAGAGAGGCTGTCCTGTATAGACAGAGGAGCCACCACCTCCTGGGCCTTTCAAGACAACCTGCACTGCAGCAGCAGAGGCCATACTTCCATATGCCAATTCAAAGCTGCCGCCACCCATTCAAAGGCAGAGAAGTAGCAGTCTACCGCTGCTTCCCTGAACAGGGGTACAAGAGCGATGTTCTTGCTTATGTCAAAATGTAGCTGGGAATCAGTAGGTACTGAGGATACACCACTACCTGCTTCTAACTCTAACTGCCTAATTCTCACCCTTACCCTCTCATCTGTTGCAGCTTCAATGTCTTTTTTTGTATTTCCAAATTTATTTTCCTAAGCTCTATTTCATGCTCATTCCGTCTTCTTTCCTCTTTTTCCCTCAGGACATTCTCAAGATGGACCAGTCTCAGCCTCAGCCGAGCAAGCTCTACTGACTCCCCTCCTGATGTAGGAGATAACAGGTCATATTTGGGCAGAGTAGTTAAAGCGCTTTTTTTAAACGGTACCACTTTGTTTCTGTGTCCTTACTTCTCTCACACCGTCCTCCAACCATGCAGGCTCAGGAGCCTCTCAACCCCTCATCCTCATCTTCTTCTAGTGCCAACACCCTTGCTCTGGATAAACTCAATAAATGTTCTCTAAGTACTTTCACAATATCGGCCTTTAGCATGTGTTTACTTACTGCCAGGTTAAAGTGTTGTATTTCAACTTACAGGCATAATACAGGTAAACTAATATGTATTAATACATGATTAATTACTGCATTATTAGTGCAAATTCATGTGTAAATTACTACCATTACTAAATGATGAGTTAATATTGATGTGCCTCAACATGTAAAGTCACAACATAATTATATATTTGCAAATCATTAACTAATTAAAAATGTATCATTAATGACCATCACTAGAGTTTATAAAAGCTGTTTATTAATGCTCTTACACTGGGGCCGTAACAGAGGGGGACACAGACTGTTACGTCCTGGATGCAGAGCCTGGCTGGCTAGCAACATGTGTCCTGCCTACTACATGCAAGCCAGCATCCCACTCAATCCCAGTCAGTCCCGTAACCCAGATGGCTCAGCAAGCAAATAGATATGTGAGACCCTCCTCCTCAGCATAGTCCACCATCACCACAGCCAGCTCAGATTCCTCTGTGGAAAACCTATGTCCCAGTGGACCTTACTACACTGTCAAGGCCAGCGGCCCCACCCTCCAAGCATGTGTCAGAGGCTCCATCCACAATGGTAGCACTAGCGGCCATGCCATCAATGCCAGTGCCTGTGGCTGCACCCTCTGTGATGGTTCCGCATGGGCTGCTCGCCACGCCAGCGTCAGGGGTCTGCTTGCCACACCTGCGTCAGAGGCCCTGCCCACCTCATTGCCCGTTCCAGGAGATCCACTCAAGACAGTATCACTGTTGGAGGTTCTGCCAGCTGTGCCTCTCCCAGGGAACAGCACCTCAACCCTCATGGGTGCTGGCCACACTGCATCATGTGGCCGACAGGAGGGCTATTGCCTGAATGCCCTCCAGGCAAGCTCCCTGTTAGGTCCACTGATGCTCCGCCAGCTGTAGTGGAGACCACTGGTGTCCACCAGGAACACAAATATCAGTGGAGACCACTGCGGGTCTTCCAACAGCTGCAATAGAGACCACCGGGGGTCCGCCTTCTCCACCAGCTGCAGCTGAGATATCCGGGTCCACTACAGCCTGCAACAGCTGAAGTGGAGACCACTAAGGGTTCATTTTCATCACCAGTTGCCACACCCCCTCAAATGTTGATGCCCACTATGTGGAGGGTGCCTCCGCCCCCTGTCTTTTCTCAGCTGCGCCTGACAAGGTTGTCAGGGCCATCTTCTGGAAGGGGGTTTCTATGAGAGGATTCCCCCCAGGGCGAGTATCTGCGGCCCTCCCTCCTTGATGTTTGGTGGTGGCATCAGGGTCGCCCTCTGGAGGGGCGGGCCTGCTCGGCTATCGCCTAGCCTTTGGGGGGTGTGCTGTAAAATTCTTCCCACTGATGGCAGAGCGGAGAAACACAAACTAGACGCAAAATGCCTTCAGCAGATTCGACCAATTAGCCAGTTTTGTGCCTCACCCCTGCCGTTGTCCTCCACTCACTCACTCACTCACTCACTCACTCACTCACTCACTCACTCACTCACTCACTCACTCACTCACTCACTCACTCACTCACTCACTCACTCTCTCACATTAGATAATCCATGTTAGATAGATAGATACTCTAATTATCCTGAGGTAAGTTTCTATCTATCTATCTTACATGGATTATCTGATGTGTGTGTGTGTGCTCCATGGGTTGTTACATGGGTAGGAGTAGCCTGTTTAATCTCTATTAGGCTATTAATATAGTGTTTGGGTATGAATGGTTACTAATGTGATTGCTTCTGTAAATTAAATTCATGCTTTTTCAATGACTGAATTCATTGAAATAAAATGATTTTTTTCAGAATTTCTTTGATTTTAATTGTTTTTTGGTAATGCGTCATGTAGGTCTTAAATTTCAATCTTTATGGTCTTAAAATGGTCTTAAATTTGACTTAAACTAGCAAGAAACCTAACTTCTTATCTTCTTCTCCCTAATTATCCTAACTGGGGACAGATGAGTTGTGAGAGGTGACGGCTGCAGTAGCGCCGTATTACACTTAATACAGTTTGCTTCTGTTTTTCTCCCTCTTACCAGCTGGCACTCTCCAAGGTGCTGGCGGCTTGTGCCTTGCATTGTGGCCGACACTGACAACAGGACCTTGCCACAGTACTTAAAGTCCTGTGTTTTGTAGTTATTGACGTTCATTATCATAGGTTAGTGTGTGGTTATGTGTAGTGCTGTTTATATGTAGTATTTGTTTTTTGCCCATCGTGGCTGGATTATTTTTGTAAAATATATTTAGCTATTACAGACGTTTACTTTCTTCACTGCTCACAATTATCTCCATTCCTCCCTGCATCTAAATTAACCATTACAACAGCAATCACAAATCAATTGGGATAAAAAACGATCAACCGTTCAGCCATGCATACTGTTTTAAGTGCTAGTCGAAGGAAAAAAGCCAAAAGGGTTCAAAAGGGTAAGTGGTATATTCAGATCCCTTAGATGTTTACTTAGTAATTATAGTCATACACAATAAATCTTCTGTATACAAACAGGTATAATATAAGTTTACGTTCAAGAACATACAGCAGAACCTTACATGAAACAATAACTCACAAAATACACAGGAACTTATATACATGTACTGATGAATAGATGAAGACCATGTGTGAATGGTTGACAGACAAAACAAGAAATCCATTGGTTGAATCAAATAACTGTCAGAGTGAGGGCAGAAACATGAAATGGATAAGTGAATTTGGCACCGAGCCACACTGTCATGGCTTAAACATTACAACTGTAAGATCATTGGTATTAACAAGCAAGCTATGTACAGTAGCTATATACACTTACTAACTGTAGCTGGATTGTCAACTTCATACTATAATTCACTAGCTAATATGAATGTTAGGTTGACGGGCATAATCTCTGTAGAATGGGAAAATAAATCTGGGAAAATAAATGTTGTTTTCGTATTACAATTTTGTTGCTGGATCTCGTAATGTTTAGTTCTGTAACTTACAGAGGGTGCAGCTACTTTCATGGTCAAAAGTAGAACAGTGGCTATTTACTGTGTCTTCTCAGAAAATTAGATAGTAGACTGCAACAGTCCCATAATAATTTCCTCAAATAAAACTGCTTTAAGATCAAGTAAAATATAGTTAGAATTGTTAATGTAAGCTGGCAAAAGTAATGTTGGCTAACTCAACATTGGTGGGTTATCCTCTGTATTTGCTAGCTAGCTAAATGTATACTTCTATCTAAAAACAATCTGGTTACATGAATACTATGACGAAGTGTTTAGCTACTAAATTTTGCTTTTTTATGTTTTCATTTATTTCTACTTCAGGCAGAAACAAATAAGAATTGTACTTTTTACCAATGAATCCTTTAACAGCCTTACATAATACCGTAATATAATAAAAAAACACATTAGGTCTCCTAAAGATTCTATAACCATTATATTAATATCTAGACCTAAAAAGTCAGTTCTATTCCGTTTCATCCTTACAACCCTCTAATATGGGTACCTATTTAGATCTGGCACACCAGGTACAATAAATGATGAAGTAGGACAGAAAACCAGCAGTCTCCATCCCTCGTAGAGTAAAATGTGAGTATCCCAGGTCCACACTGTCAGAGACAACATGAGGTTGTAAATACATTTTTGTCATAAAATGGACATGTTGTTTGGGTGCCTCAAAATAGTAATGCAATGGAAGTGGCTATGCCAGCAACTTACCAGTATTTTTTGTATAGATGCACATGGCAAGGCAGAGTTTAACTTCATCACGACTCCAAGATGGGTACAATCTGAAGGGAACTTTGTTCACCCCCATATAAGTAGCCAACATTGATATTGTTGGGCAATCCTAAAGAATCCTCTGACCTTTTTTGTTATTTCAATAGTTGTTTTTTAAGCCTATATGTCATTGTTAATATATTTGATCTTCAAAAAATAAACAACCTGCATGATACTTAATCTGCCTCCAATGGCAGTAAAGGTCTGCAAACGGTTGTGTTTTACCACTGACTTTATTTCCCCCAGGTTAGCATACATTTTTGCTAGTAAAAACGTCTAAATTATCCAAACTCATAAAAACTGTTTGGTGGCTATATAAGATTATTGTTGGGCATATGCTTAACAATGTGGTAACTTTGGCAGATACTAGCTATATGTTAGCTGACGTTATGTTAGCTATATTAGCTTGCTATCACTAGTGCTAACTTGTATTTCAATCATAGAGTAACTTTACGTTAACTAGTGTTAACTATTATGTTAATGTTAGCTATCATTTTTTAGAGTTAATTAGCATATGTCCAGTGTTAAACCTGCACTATGTAACTTTTTATAAAACTACAAAAAAAACAATAACAAGGTTTAGGACTATTAAAGGTCAGGAACTAGCATACTGAATCCACGGGTTGAAAACTCCAACTTAAACAATACAAAATACAGATAATAATAGAATAGCAAAATTGACATTTCACAATATCTAACTAGAAAACAAATCCATATTATGGACAAAATATCAATGTGTATTTTCGGAAATTGGTTATATTGTCCTTGTATTATTCCTGTGTTCAGTAAAAACATATTTAACAATAAAAAATAAAATAATGAGAAGCAAAATTCGAGCCAACAGGGCAAATGAATGGAACGTTACATAGTGCAGCTTTAAATAATCCACTGTCATCAATGAGTTTTTCAGAGTCTGTGACTTGAAAAACAAGACCCCTTTTTTGCATACTTATCCACTGTTGATGCTCTGACTCTGGATCAGCCTTTATTTCAAAACACAAGGCTTTTAAAGCCTTTTAGACATATTTAAATAACTGGTTATGTACTGTATATTCTTGCTTACACAGCTCTTTAAGTCTGCTCTTGACTGTGTAGTGACATGGGTTGCATCCGCCAGCTTGTGATGTTACCTGACAAGGAGACTCTTCTGGGCTTTCATCTGCATCAACTCCCACTCTGCAAAACAACAGGAGGGGGATTTAAGTGAAGGGCCAAACATTAAATCAATGGAGGGAAAAACACAGCGAGAGAGTCAGCCTGTCTGTATGTTTGTGAGATAGTCACATAATCAAACTGCCTGATCCACAAATAAAGTCTAATATTTTGATCAAAGTTTCAATGTCAGTGTGGGCAGACCATACATCTGTTTACACTTTAAAACATCAACCCAGTGGCTCAGTTACAAAACACTCTCCCTCATGCAATAAATTGGACAGGGCTGGTAGGCGGACTGGCTGGCTGGCTGATTAGCTGGCTGGTAGGCTTGTGGGCTGGATGGGAGCCTGATTGGCTGGCTGGTTAGCTGGCTGCCTGGGCCTGGCAAAGCAGTTCAGAGCCAGCTTGGAACTCTCCTAGTCTGGAAGTGACCTTTCCAAATGTGTAATCAGTTGCATCCCTCCTCAACAAATGTGAAATGTCACTCGATACACTCTGATAACATAGGTTGCAATTCCCAAAGCAATTAGACTTGATATTTGTTGTACCAGTGATTATATTTCTGGTTTGAGGTGTGAAGCCTGCTTAACCTCTGCAGTTCTGAGCCTTAGGTGAGTGTTTGTGGGCTGAGGCCAATACCGGATGTGCATATGTTACTTCATATTGAAACAAAGAGACTAAACACTTGACTGAGACAGCCCAGTAAGCTGACTCATTTTGAAACATTTATGTGCAGCAGTTTCACTCCTTCAATAGTTTCAAGTTTAGTTTATTTTGAATAGAAATGCACAAATACAGGGATAATCTTGTCAGGTTTTCAAACAATGCAGTGAAGTACAACGACATTAGGGACAAGGGAAATGTCACGAATGTGGGTGTAGTGTGGTTTAGGCACCCTTGACAATTTCCATGATTTTAATTTATAAATAATTGAGTGTTTGGATCCGCAATTTCATTTTGATCTATCAAATAACTGAAGGACACAGTAATATTTTGGTAGTGAAATGCACATTTTCTGTTAATCCAATAAACCTAATTTCACTACTGAAATATTACTATCATATGGTTCAGTATACCAATCATCTTCTTTATTAGTTCCCCATTTCCGTATTAGTAAGGTATTTCAGTTCAATTTGGATGTGAATTGGTTTCTTGTTTTACTATTGTTTGAAGGAAGAATAAATATTCTATCACGGCGTTTAGCCCCACAAGGCAGTTTTGTTTTTTCCAAGTGTTTGTCCATTATTAAACACTGTTTGTGTAACGTTTCCCAGTTCCCCTTCCCTGGACACTGCCACTTCCCTATTCCATCCCGCTCAGAACTACAATTCCCATTCACCAGTTCTACTTCCTGTGGACTACAGCTTCCCTAGTCAGGTCTCTAAAGAACTACATTTTCCATACCCGGACACAATTAGCCTAATTCCATTCACCTGCGCACACTCACTCTGTATATAA
>JACXGM010009153.1:0-27955 GCA_016801145.1 Umbra pygmaea
TAACTGCCATGTGGGCCATTCCAATCACTGCCATGTGGGCCATTCCAATAACTGCCATGTGGGCCATTCCAATAACTGCCATGTGGGCCATTCCAATAACTGCCATGTGGGCCATTCCAATAACTGCCATGTGGGCCATTCCAATAACTGCCATGTGGGCCATTCCAATAACTGCCATGTGGGCCATTCCAATAACTGCCATGTGGGCCATTCCAGTGGCTGGTTTTAGCTACAAGGGGGCTACAGCAGCTCTGACAGTTACAAATGCGCACCTCCTGTGCAATTGATGCCAAAGTCGTACTACAATTTTGATGTATCGCACATCAAGGGAGTAAACTCAACCAATGTTGTCAAAACCATCATCCCAACTCCTGTTGATGTGGACCTGTGCAACACTCTGGGTTGGACAATAACAATCCTTTTTTTTACATAGTTTGAGCTGACGGGAGCGTGTGCCTACAGACCTCGTGGACCTCACCAACTTGTGGGGTCTGCAGGGTTTTCTGGTACGCCAATGATTGAGGTCCAGTTCGTTAAACAGAGCAGAAATAAATTTAAAAAATACAATAGACTGACATTTTGGTTGTTATAAATCAAATCGAGAAAGAAAATCATTAGAGATGTCAATGAATAATAGGTGTTGGTCTGAAGCCGACACATATTCACCACGACATTCGCAGCTTTGAATTAATAAAGCACATGTTTGACATGCCACCTGTAACTGTGAAGTGGAATATTCCAACACTAACTAGTGTAGCTGTTCAAACATCAGTGGTAGAAAAAGGATAGGCATTGTGGTGTTTATTTTAAATGTCCCTCATTTTGTAGCTTTATCTGCTTCAGACCGATGTCCATTCTCATTGAAAACATTTTCTACCATGCATATTATCCCAACAAATTGCTTGTTGGAAATCATACAATTTAAAAACAGAACTTTACTTTTTGCTCAAAATATTTGAAATGTCCCTTTTGAAACATTCCAAACATCTGCTCCTCTCATCTACTGATGATAAGATGCTAGTTTGGCTGATGTGTCTGCCATCTGTGAAAGGTCAGTAAGCAATTACCACTGGAGGCGCTGCATAGAGTAGCACAGGGAAGAGACTGGGGGGGGGCAATTAATCAACAGGTTAGATAAATTCTTACAATCAGACCACTGCTCTGGGACTGGTGGCGGTTACTAATGACTATAACACCCAGGTGACCAACATATCTGTCAGGTCCTGGCACCCTCCAAGATATATAAACAATAATTGGGCATGAACAGGGCCTCTGAGACACTTTCGGGACACCCTGAGAGTACACGCTTTGAGTCACAAATAGGGTTCAAATAAATAGGTTTCCTACATGCAGAGGCGGCTGCAGGTGAAGCAAAAATCCTTCTTCAATTTCACAAGCCCCATGAAATGGAGACAGCCCGCTGTCAGAGGGAACTTCGTCTGAAGTTGACTTGTCTAAAACAAGCCTCGTTCACTGGCATATGTTTCTTTTCTAGCACAGTGATCCCCAGTTTCAGGACCCCTACTAGTGGCATCTGAACGTGCTCCAATAGCTGTTAGACAGGGTTGAAATTATAATGAAGGGGTGTTTGAATCTCATCACTGTCTCTGACATACAATACCGACTTCCTTTAACCTCTTAAGCCTCGCCCCCGATTTGTAAAATTCAGCCTAAAAAAGCATACCTAAAGTTAAACTCTTGTTACACTGGACCTGAGGCAAGGACAAACATATGGTTGATAGTTTTTTAAAGAAAAGACTTTGACATTTTTGGATATGTAAAATTAATTAAAAAAAATATACTCAGTGAATATGGCACAAGATGAAATAAAGAAAATGCATAATTATTTTCTGTTTTTATTTTTCTACATCCTCTTTGAAAGAACCCTACAAAGCCATATATTAAGATAGGATGCTGGATCCAATTTAAATCATGTTGGTTAGGGGCTGGCCACATAAGTCTAACATTTTAGAGTGATTGAGTGAACAGCCAATGAGCTGTAGCTTTGTTTGTGAAACTATATTTATAGAAAAAATGTACCGTGATGACGTTTTTATCCGAGTCCTTAGACGAAAAACACATTTCTTTTGTAAATTATCTCTGTCAATCTTCAGTTAAAATTGTTAATCTTGCACATTTTTAAGATCTCTGTTTAATAAGGATGACGTATATGCCATAATTGCTAAGCTTTTGGACACTTTTCACATCCGTCTTTTGTTCAGAATTGCAGGCCAATTACACCAGGTTTTTCATTTATTTATGAATACATTCAGTAACAGTCCGGTAAGAAAATGCAATTTTCACAATCAAGATGGATTTTACCTTGGAAAACTATACTTTAAGTCATTACTGGGACCCTTTGATGACCAAAAAGAAGGATTTTACCGTAAGTAAAATATTTTGTACTAAAAGTTTAACATAAGTGTTGTGTGCTAACCTATATTTCCCAAGTAAAATGTAATTGTTTATAAGACATGTACCTGGCATTAAGTAGTCTAACGTTGTGAATTTCATAGCTACACTAAAACTGAGATATTTGCTAGAATCCCAAGATTCTAAGCTTTAAGAACATATAACACTTTTATATATAACATAAAAAATGAGCGTGGTAGTTGTGTTTCTAGTTGGCATTTTGATTTGTTTTTGAAGAAAAAAAACATTACTGTTTGTGCTATGTGTAGTTGAAACTCGCAGTCATAACATTGTTTTTGGGGGTGGTGGGGGGCAACATCTCCCGCCGGCGGGATAATGCTCCTTAAGTGGTTAAGACAAGCTTGGAAACAGGACATAGAAGGAGAACATATCCACTACTAAACCATTTGTGTGTGCCACGAAGTCGACACACAAACCTAAACACCTAACTACCAAAAAAATGACAAACACCCATGAATATTCAGAGAAATTGACAATACAAATTACATAGTGTTACATTTAAAAGAGAAAAAATACGGTGTCTAACAAAGGCAATAGATTAAACTGCACTAGGGGCCAAATTTGTCCAGTAAACACAATTCTATCCAGCCTCAACGTCAAGGCACTCCACACATCCTAGTTTATGTCTTTAATATCTACATATAATGGCAGTAGCACATTAAACGTCTGGGGAAATACAGATTTGACAACCTCCTTTAAAATCCCAATTGTTTCACACAGCAGAACCAGCATTGGCTGATCAAGAGAGGTGAGAGATGAGAGAATTTGTAAACGTCAAAACATGTCTCTGTTTCTACAATTCCGGTTTCAATAAAGCTTATTTTAACCACTGAGCAGTGCATATCTACCGGTGCTACTGTAAATACTACAAATGCCAACATCTCATAACGCAAAGAGAGTAACAGTCCACAAGCCTGACATTTACATCTGTATTTCTCACAGTTGTTCGGTTTGGGTCCTACATTAATCCTCTTTACAATCTTAATGCAGAAATTATTCTTTGTCTGTGGAAACCTATGAATATTCAATTTTGGGATCCAAAACCCTATTTGTTTCAAAAAGAAATATTTTGTTCCTGATGGAACTGTGTCCAGAATGTCTTGAACCAAACCAAAAATGGTTCTGGATCTTAAAAATGTTCTACTCATAAAGGTACATTTTACAAACCCTTTTCAACCTTTTTATCTATACAAATGTACTCAAGAAATTTGAAGTCAATGAAACCAATGACCAGCGCTGATGATGACATGATAGTCTGAAGAACTATGTGATAGCAGCTTCTTTCAAGTTATTCCTCACATTTTTGTTGAACTTTCCCCTACCACTTCGAATTAATCATCTGTTTTTCAACGGCTTCCGGGGAGTTTCTTGTTCCCAACTTCCGATTTTGTGACTGTGAATGCACAGACCTTGAGCGCAGGGTCAGTGTCCTTCCGTGGAAGATCACACTTTCCCTCTACCTCCTCCACTTTACCTCTCGTAAAATCCCCCATCCGTGCCCTCTTGACAACCACCCATCAACCTGGGTGCAATTTAAAAAGCCTTCAACAGCTGCCATTACACAGGGCTGGCTATCAGTACGGCTGCCAGAGCTCCAGAAAGGGAGTGTGCACAAGTCAAGCAAACTTTGAAAGGCAGGTCGGTTTCCCCTTGTTGCAAATAGACTGAAGGTTAAACATTCTCTATTTCCCCACAAGATATTTTGAATAAAAATAAATTAAACATTTCTGAATAAAAATTTAAGTTTTCAGATTTGCAGAATGGTGATATTGACATTACGCATGTATAAAGACATATTAATACTTTATGAACATGGCTGGATTGATTATTTTCAAAGACAAATCGTTTCCTGTTGCATCAAAGCATCTAAAATCAGCAATATGCAAGAACGTATTAATTAATGATGAAATATTTACAGGTAAATTTGCATCTAAAACAATCTTTGGCAATGCTTTTAAAAATAACTGCTTTCCTTTGATCCAACACCATTCTTCAACACCCTCTGCTTTTTCTGGAGGTTACTGTTTGCCTCATACTGTATATTTGGCTAGTGTGAGGGAAATTAAGAACTATAATGATTTAGTGAAAGAAAAATAGAGAAAAAAGAGGGATAGAGAACGTGTGGGTGTGTGTCTAGGAATGTGCTAGAACAACAGCTCAAGATCCAGGTTGCTCTGCATTTTTCTGCTCCATATGCCATCGCTGAAAATGTCTGCGGCACTGTATGGCTGTGAATGACAGATGACATCTCTCCAACTGATATTTTGCCAGTGTCCCTAATTGAAGGGAACAAAAACGATTGATGGTTGCCAGATCGGCTGCATTGTGAAATGTAACAACTGGCCACCAGCACCTTTTTGAAGACGGACCATCTGTTCTCCGGTGTCTAATCAACATTTTGTAGTGTTGCCACAATAATATAATATCTTTGATAATTTCCTCCTTTCTTGAATTCTAAAAGAGGAGAGATGGAGAGGGCGTCGTGAGTTCGAACATAATCATAGCTTCTCCGACTTTGCCCGGAGGTACCCCACAAGGCAGCGCAAATTGGCACATCATCTGGGATGATGGGTAGATAAATTGGCTTAACGTACCTTAAGTTGCTCTCCAGTGACTCCCTTGTGCGTAGATTAAGCGCCTGTGTGTTTAATCATGGTAAGCGTAATTATCCCACGCACAAGCTGACTAAAGGCTTCCGTGTAGGAAAATCGTTGTGAAACAAGTCGGACAGCTAGGCAAAATCATTGGAGGAACTATGTCTGGCCCTTCACCATCCTGCATCTGTCCAATGAGCTGTTGAGCTGCAAATTAGAACAAGACCAATTGGGAGGGAAAAAAATTGGACTTAATAAAAACTAATGGGTAGGAAAAAATGCTAACTTTACAATTAAAGCATTTGTAAGAAGTGCGAGTGGTGAAGGTGTGAAGTTAAATGAACAGTCCAGCCCCCTAAACACCTAAAAATCATTGTGCTGGTCATGTCTGACACCACAGTCAGAAAAAAACTCAGCGCATTCGGAAAGAAAACCATTGGTTACGTCACTGCAACATTTTTGAAAATAAATCTACACTGTGTGCACAATTATTAGGCAAGTTGTATTCTTGAGGATTAATGAAATTAATCAATCCAAAATGTAAATACAATTGTTGGGCAACTATTAGTGTATAATTTTGGAAATAAATAAAAAATGATAGGTTTCTCATCCACCTGTATTATTTACATCTGTTAAAGTGAGGATAAAACAAAACTCAAAATTTACAAATAAACATTTCTGACATTTCAAAACAAATCAATGACCTTTATACAATAACACTCACAAGCCTTCCATACAATTCTAAAAACTGGCAGTAGGTTTTGGAGTTTGAGTACATCTTCAACTCAAAAAGATCCAACTAGCTCATCTTCAATAATACCAGCCCATACCAGTACCCCACCTCCACCTTGCTGGCATCTGAAAAGTGGACCTCTGTGCCCATTAAAGATCCAGCCACGGGCCCATCTTCCTGGTCCGTCAAGAGTCACTCTCATCTCATCAGTCCATAAAACCTTTGAAAAATCTGTCTTCAGACATTTTTTTCAACATGTTTATTGTGACCCTGTTGACTATTTGCAATAAAATGTTTGATGGTTCTGTGATCATGCCCCAAAATCTTAGCAATTTCATGAGTGCTGCATCCCTCTGACAGACTTAAAAAACTATATATTTGAGTCAGTTAAATCTCTTTCTTGGTTTATATTGCCTAATAGTTATGCACACCTTGGTATAGGGTGTTGATCTCCTTAGGCCACACCCTCCCTTATTACACAAATACACATCACCTGATATGCTTAAATCGAATAAGCTTTCCAGTTCAAACAGCTTGGAGTATGCATAATATTAATGATATGGTGAAAATAAACAATCACTAATTACTTTCATTTGTGTAATTTATCCCTTATTTAAGTCCTGAGTTGATAGTTTGTGATGTGGTTCATTGTTCCCTTTGAGGTACATTGTATGTGTTGTTTGTTAGTGCCTACCCTAAGTGTAGAGCTATTCTATTACTGTTGTGCCCCTCGTGGCAGTTGTTTTTTATCAGTGTTTCTTTATTAAACACTTTATTTTCAACATCTTTTGCACTTGTCTCTATTTACTCCACATTATGCACAGACCAGAAACTTTTAGAGAGTTATTATGGTCACAAGTAATTGTCTTATTTTATTCTATTTATTTTTTTATTTAACCTTTATTTAACCAGGTGGGCACGTTGCGAAAAATTTCTCATTTAAAACGGCGACTTGGCCAAACTAAAGCAACAAGGTGCAAGTACAAACATAGTTACACATGAATAGAAATACACAAGAATTACACAAATGGTAGAGTAAGGAAGAAAGATAAAAATACAGTCAAAATTGAAAGAGGTAGATATAAGTAAATGTACAATTAGTGCAAAGAAATCTGAGATTTAGAGGTATATCAAATGAGTATACAGAGTGACAGGCAAATACAATGTAATAAATTAACATTAGTATGATTGTGCAAATGGTAACAGTGCAAATAACAGTTGAATAAATAACAAATTGAAAATAAAATACTGTTCAAGACAGTACATACAACGGTTATATCACTGTTACCAAGAAGAATGTTTTTTCTTGTTGAATCCAGTTGTTATCATAGATTCATTGTACCAAATGGCTCTTGGGTTTCTGAACAGCCACTGGATAGATGAGCCAAGAAGTTGTCAACTGCTTTTTCTGGACATGTCCTAACCAATAGTGCTGGACTGGGAAATGCTTTGAGTGCATTTTATGGTCAACCGCTGACAGTTCTTGGATCAGTTCTGTTGATAGCATGGTGGGATCTTATAGTTTGCTGACCAAGTTGGTTGGAGCATCAGATGGCTCATTGGGTAGGTAGTCAAACTTGTAGTCGTAAGGTTGTCGGTTCGATTCCTGTCAATGCCAAATGCCATTCTGTCCTCAAAAGCAAGGCACTACCCTAAGATGGTCCGTGGGGATGTCCCTGCACTTATTATAATTCTATCTAGTTTAAAGCATCTGCGAAATTATGAAAATATAAAACATAATTATCGCATCTATCTAAACATAGACTGGAAGAGACATGGTTGATTGTACATCACATCTATAAACATTGATTGGAGGAGACAATATAATATCAATATTATAGGGGTCACGCTTCAGTGATTAAAATTGCTAGAAGAGAATGACAATTTCCATTGAACTAAGGAGATAAATGTACTGTAGTATTTTGTCTAGAATACATAGGAGCCTGCCCACTTGTGATTCTTCCACTGCCCACAATACGTCTTCATTTTAAAAATCAAAATATGTGCATTCGACATTTCATCCATAGTACAGAAGCTTTTCATATACTGTATACGGACACATACAGTGCTGTGCATAATTATTCACCCCCCTTTGGTTGCTTCCTCATTTTGTAGTGTGAAAACCTGGAATGCCATAGGAATATAAAAATAAGGAATAGTACACTTCCTATAACTGTGCATGCACAGCTCAGGGTATTCAAAGGTAACTGAATGTCAGAAGGCCTGCTGGATCATCATAAACCATTAGGAAAACAGGAAATCACCAGCCTTTTGTACATTTTTTGCTTTAAAAAAAAAGTAAATGACTAAAAAGGTTTGAACTTTGGCCTGACTAGGTAGTTGGGCTGACTAGGTTAGCAGGAGGAAACTCAGTCAACCAGAAATGATATACATACTTTATGTATACCAAAAGGCACTGTAGATAGGTTTGCACCTGTGTTGTTTTCAACCGAAGGTTCTCAGTAGTTCACCTTTTGTGTGGAATAACTTATTACTTTTGCCATGGGGGGTCATGCTCCCCATCAAGGCTTTACAATTTCCTTTGACTGTGGTCTTTTTCCAGGGACTGAAGAGTGTTATAATTTAACACTTAGGGGGTTGATTTAACACCAAAGTTTTTATTGTGTGTGTATAAATCGACTGAATTACCGTCCTTTGCAAAACTGGAATAGTTACATATCATTAGTGAAAGTCTTAGAGTATTTTCCAGTCATACGTTTCAGTAATTACCGTTTATCCCCCTCAAAGCCACCGGTTTACTGTGGTCATCCTGAAACCACTCTGTATAGTTACATCAGCATATGGACATACATACTGTACAAAAGGGACCAAAATAGTTTTCCCAACAGCTTGTGAATGCAGGCGAAATCTCATCCCTGGTCAGTCCATCGCGTTTTTGTCCCCTATCTTTTAGGCAATGATCAGTTTAGTGCCAGAGCGGCTATTGATTATGGGGGAAGGTAGAAAAAAAAGCAAACGAGAAAAGCTTATCACATGACTATGGCTGAAGTCTGGAAACAGTCTCTCTGGCTTGTGACTGACACATTATTTCCACAACACCTCCCCGCACCACTCTGGCACCCCCCAGCCCATCTCTCTCCCTCAATCTATTTTCTGCCTGGCTAAGCTTATGAAACTGCATATATGCTGTGTGATTCCTGTCATCAGCCTTTCCCATGTAACGCAGAGACAATAAAAACACAGGAGCATTTCACATGTGGTGGAAAGACACCAGCCGCAACACTTGACACATACAGAAACAAAACTATGAAATGTTTGTTTAGACCCTATTGTATGCAAATAATATACATTTATATTTTTAATCGGATATTTCTTAACAAGGAAGGTGAATGTTGACACCATTTTGTGCTGTTTTAATCAGGCTCCAAAAGAGTGAAATATTCTTGAATATTTAACATTAAAAAAGAAATATTTGAAATTATATTCATTCAAGAGGTTATCTATTTTTCTATGCACAATCCAGTTACACATGCAGCATAAACCAAAAAATATTGGCCACCTTAAAAATGCAATTAGCCGGAAAATTACCTTTACCTCTCTTTCATTTTGACTTTCAGCCTTCCTTGATTTGAAAAAAAATAATAACTGCATAAAAGAAGGTAATAGAAATGTGGCACGGAAATAGCGAGTTGTGAAACATAGCAACAAATCAGAACAAACGAGCCATTTAACCTCTTTATTAACGAGGAAGGAATCTTTTCAGATCAGGCCAAGCTGTGTTAATATGCATTAATTTAGGCTCACACCTCTACGTGAAGAGTTGTGGCGACATTTTTGCTTCAATTCTGTATCGCCTGTAGTTCCGTGCATGTTGGGCCCGCTTAAGAGGATTGAAACAGACATTTAACGAGACAAAGCTTCTAAATGCCCTGCTAGAAATGTTCTCTACAACAAAAGCTTTCTGGGTTTGCTGTGTGTTCATCCTCCTTAGAGTGCAGAAAACGTTCACCGAAGGATGAAGAGTAGAATGGCTGCCTATTCAACGTCAAATCAAAGTTCAAGTTCAAGGATAGTGTTGTTTGGAAAAAAGACCCTACAGGTGTTCTATTGATCTGATAGACTATGGGCATGCTTTCAAGAGAGCAAAGTTCTCAGGTGGATGACATTTAATAAATAATTTGTTGCTCCATAAATGGTTCAGAGTCTTTGTAGGCAAATCAATATATATACTGTAAATCAGAGTGCATTTACATTTAGGACTCTTTGTAAATTACATGTGCAGTCAGCTCCTCAAACCTTTAATCTGGTTGGAATATGATTAGAAATCAGTCAAACTAAAAAATACAGACCAAGCTAAATTGGGAAACTATTTAACATGTTCCATTCAACAACGGTAGTTTAATGTATGAAAATCTCCAAAAAGTTCATTTAAATCACAAGCCTCCAAAAGCAAATCAATAATTAGAGCCTAAGCTGGCTTGTAATATAAATTAGAACTGGTGTTGGTGCCACAGTTACCAACTCTGGCTGACTTTACTTGGACGCACTGCATTGATTCAAGCTAACATGGCGAAAGCTATAATCTAGTGAAGTCAGTCATCCAATTTATGAAATATCTGAGATATTCAATGCCAGGGGAATGGAGGATCAGGAATCTGATACGGAAACATCCCCAATGTCCCAGAAGCTAGAGCCGTAATGGAGACATTTTTGGAGCTTGTTCAGGGACGGATTTGCTCAGGATATACTTTCAATTATCTGCTTCTAATTGTGGTCTCTGTAAGGCTTTAATATGGGACATGACAGCTAGCCATGCAATTTGAGCTCATTCGGTTTTGAATATGATTTGTCTCGAATTGTATTGATGACTTTAATTCTAATTGTGAAATGTAGCTATGTGTAATGTATATATCGAGGAAAGTAATTGCATTATCCAGACATTTCTTCTTGAATTATGAATTCAGGGATACTGCGCACTGTTGGCAGATTTATTCCATCAAGGGTAACCTAATCACCATGCCAAGGCCACTGTCCACGTTTGTACATTCAGAACATGAATATTACATAACAGCACAGCCGTGTGTAAAAATTTAAAAATGTTCCTTGTTCAGAAATCCTTGTTGGACAATTCCAGGTCTCCTGATTAATTCCTTCCTAACCAGGGAAGTACCAGAATACCTCAAACCTAGTTGTCATTGTATTTACCATCTATCTGAGTGCAGAGAAACAAAGCTGCTGATTGTTAAGATCAGTGATAGGGAAAACCAGGGCAACATCTGCAGAGTCAATGTGCCATGCATTTCCCTGCCACTTCACGTGATTCAAGCTAACCATAAAACCAGAAAGAAAACAGAAAGAGAAAATGAACCAAAGAAACCTTGCATCATGTCAGTGATAGTGACAAGACACAATGTATTTTATGGTTTAGTGTTATACTGTATCTTGTTATGTATTATATTGCTTTTTTGATTCTTCGGAGGATATGAACTGCAGCTTCTGCATCGTTAATATGTAATGGGATCTTAATGAAAAATGAAATACTGTATGAACTCGTCAATATATTTCTGTGTCACAGGGCTTCGCCAGCAGAATCTCACCAGGTGTATCTAATTGGGTTGGACAATACAGTGTGCCCGAACTTAGCTAGATACATTCTGCTTACATTGCATTACATGGACAAATTGAACAGTTGGTGTGTGTTATTATTCCATGGAAAATAATCCTTTCTACATGATTTAGTAAAACAAAATGTTTTTGCACCTTGATGTATTAACTTATTTGAAATATTGAAATCAACAGTCAACATGTAAAACCCTAAATGTTAAATTGAACACAAAAAGAGCAGTATGGATTTCTGTTGTTTCTTATAATGCAATGTACATGATTAATATATACAGTATAATCAGCTCCAAAAAAAAAGACACCACTGCAATTATAATAATATAATATAAAATAAACTTTTTTAAATAAACCCCATTGTAAACCTCTGGAATGTGATTAGAGGAAGATGGATGGTCACAAACTATCAAACAAAGCCAAGCTGCTTGCATTGTTGTACCTGGAGAGCCATAAAGTCACCCCACAACAATATGAGACTGATGGAGAGTATGCCGAAATACATAACATCCAAAAGTTAACACATTATTGTGTTGTTTACAAATGAATATGAATTAATTTGACAACACTACATTTATTTTGTCATTTCGACCAGTTGTAATTTCTATGCAAACAAATTGACTGATTGTTAATTTTTATTATTTAAGATTTGGGAGAAATGTTGTCAGTTTCAAACACTTTCCTATCAATAGTAAAACCAGAGACACTGATGATTTTGCAGTGATCTCTAGGGAAAAAAAACAACATAGTGTTTTAAAGAGGTGTTGGGCAACAACGAGCTACCAGAACAGCTTCACTGCGCCTTGGCATGGATTCTACGAGTCTCTGATACACTACTGGAGCGTTGGAACACTGTCCTTCCCAACGATAGTCCCTCACTCGGCGTTTTGATGATGGTGTTGAAAAACGCTAATATTCCAGTAAAAACATCTCCTATAGGCGTTCACTTGGGTGGAGCTTCAGTGAATGTGAAGGCTGTAGCACACCATTCACAAACAGCAGTTTTCATGCTCGTGCCCAGTGGATGGGGGCGTGGTCATCCTGGAAGAGACCACTCCCATCCGGTTAGACATATTTCACCCTGGGATGACCACTCAGTGAGGCGTTCCTCTTAGGGGACCAGTGGACTCAGACCACGACAGACCAGATCATCTCAACTCGTTATGGTCCTCCTCTCATTCATTCAGGTTTTTATCAGCCGTCTGTACCGGTCAAACGTTGTAGAACACCCAGTGATTTTAGTGTTTTTGATTGAAACAAGTTATTACGTTAATACATTAATATCCAAGACATTACCCTTGTTGCAAATGTGTATCACTGTTGGAAATGACTGATTTATAATTAAATATTCACATACCACAGCAAAGACAGATTTTTAGCAGCTATTAGTTCATTGTCCTAATGATGAAACCTTTAGCTCATTCATCATCAGTCATACTCTGGCTATAATTTCTGATTAATGTAGTGCCACCTTGGTGAATGAAGGTATCAATTTATATCAAAACATATGTAAATTCCTTGGTGTTCTAAAACCAATCATTCTTCTGCTAATGTAGCCTATTAAATTACAATTCTATTTTTAAGGATATTTAGCCTTTCTTCAGAGAGTAAGAATCAGTTCGCATACCTGTTTATTATCATTGTGTCACTGTGCACTGGCTTATTTACCTAAAAGGCAATGTGAAAATCAGTCTATTACATAATGTTTCTTCAAGAAAAGTATAAATAATTCTCTGTAGAATTGCATTTGTTTTGGCAAATTAGGATTTGGTAATGCTGTACACGCATGCCTCTTTTCTACTGACATGCTGATGCAGAACACAAAAACTGAATCATTACAAATAGATTTGAGTCAAACAATATCTAGGGTGCCTAAGACTTTTGCACAGTACTGTATATGTGAATTTTGCCAGGGGGTGTTAACAACATGGTTCCACACAAATCATACTTCTATTTAACAACAACATTGTTTGTGCCTTGAGCTAGTTTTGTGTACAATTCTCTGCACTGGCATCAACCGTGGGTGAAATTAGCTGGCAAATAATATCTTTCTGAGAGCAACTTTGGGTCGATTCCTCGATAGCAAACAAGTCGCTGCCTGACACTTGCCCCCGTTTCTACTGAGTGGTTCCCTTTCCAAGGTCAGTATGTCTACGATTGCTCTTGGCTTATTCCACCTATAGTGGAATTATGCTCTGTGCTCCTGGACCCTCGTAGATGATGACTATGGATCAACCACAGGTATTTTCCAGCTCCAGGTGGCCTTTACTCACCATGTGTCACACTCACTTAGGCCATGGGGGAACCTCTGCTTTTTGACTATGCAAATATGGGGAATCCACCTTGGATTCACCTTGCCAGCATGGATTGGGAGACAATTGGGAATGACCAAATTGGACACGGTCCTTTAGGGTAATGTCCACGATTTTTCCCCATATTTTTCGATACTGTTTCTGCATGCCAATTCGAGAACGAAAAGCAGTAGTTAAAGGCTACAAGTGCAAATGTAAAGTAAACAGTATGGAACATAGAAATATAATGGATAAAAAGGCCATTGAACTGCTTGGCGTGGTCATTCGATTAGTACACAACAATCGATCAAACAAGCTACATTGATTTGAATTGGAATGGCCTTTCTATCCATTCTATTTCTATGGTAGGGAATAAGGAAATTACATAAAGCATATTGGAATTAATTGGATTGTAACATGTGCAAAACTGTTAATGGGATTTTTTTCTTAAAGCTTATTATCTAGACAGTAAGTGTTTGTTTGATAATCAAAAACACAATTTAAAAACACAATAAATACACAATTGTATAATAACGTATTGTTTTGTTCCAAAGGCAATTGACAAAATGGGAAAAATATATTTGGTGTTGAAGTTTGCAGATTGACTGAATATGTTTAGAATCACTTCAACAGTGAAAACAAAAAAAGTAGCCGACGTTAAAGGAAAGGTTATGGGAAATCATGCAAAAAGTTTTCAACAGCTGGACTACGTAAAATAAATGGTGTGACCAAAGCATATTGCACCAGTTTTGCTTTCTATGAGAAGCCACCCAAAATACAGATTTTTATACTGTATACTGTACATTTTTGTTATTTCTTTTTGGGCCCCGTCTCACTGAACTCTCTGTGCCCTTGTTCTTCATTTCCCTCGACATAACTGTCTCCCTAGACTCTACTTCCTACGGTTCTTTCAATATGACTGAAAAAAGAATAATCTATAAATACTGTATATATGTTATTAAGTGGTCTAAACCATTTGCACAAACATTCTAATTAGGTTCTATACTGCAAAAAATCATGTCTTCAAAATCTTGTTCCATTGGTAAAAAACTATAATCTTGTATTCAGGTCAAAAAATCTAACCAGCCTTAAAATAAGAAATATTTACTTAACAAGCTATATTTGTATTAGATAATAACACTTGTTTTTTGAATATATGCCCTGAAAATCAGTGTACTTTGATCCACTGGCAGATCATTTTATTTAGTTCAATCAAAGTAAAAATAGAATGTATATACAGTATAGTGGTTGTGTGTGTTTGTAATGCATATTTTCACGTGTACAACTTTTGATATTAACATGAGATTTGAGTGAGTAGATCCATCCCGCTGCGTTAGAATGTGTTCATCCTGAGATGTGTTGAGAACTCCAGGTTCAGTGAATACTGCAGCACAGTCTCATGTTTGCACAGCGCAGGAGTGGAGGCCTAATTCTTTACCGGGCCAGAGTGAGTGGAACATGCAAATGTAGTCAGTCAAGTGCAAAACTCCTTTAACCTCAATAGGCAACGCTGGGAATTATGGGAAAGCCAGCACTTTACATTGTCCTGAAAAGAAAGTAAAATATGTACAGTATGTGCTCAGTTTGACTACAGCTGTAGAACACAGCCTAGTCTACAAAGCTGCAACAAAACATTATATTTGCTGGATGGCTGGGTAAAATGCTAGTGGTTTGCATCAAATGTGTCAAAATTTCAGAATAAATGATATGTTTCCCTTAGGAGTTTCGCCTTGACATCCCTGACAGAATTGTAATGTTTGCTGTGTTTTTCAGGAGCTTTTACACAGTTAGGCAAACCAACAAAACACTCAAAAAGGAGGAAGCAAATGTTACAGGAATATAACATTGTTATACAGGACCAGGGCTGTTTTTTGTGAAACTATTTCATATTAGATAGCCCCCCACCACCAGTGGGCATTGAATATAGAAAACATTTACGCATAGTTCTCTGGATAAACTCTATTTGACAGGCAATTCTGGGCTTGGTATTGCACTCTGTCTATTGTCTACTGAGAGTATTGACATAGATTGTGGTTTGCAGTCTATCACCTATACTTATGGAATAATAATATTTTTTTCTTATGTCTTTTTGAAAAACAAGACCACTAATGCGACCAAATATCACCAGGGCAACTGGGGAGCGAAAAGCTTACTTGGCCACTATAATACAAGGGGAGATGCTAATGTGGCCATCACTTCCAATATCACAGAATCTAATGGCATTTAGGAATCAATGTGCCACACAGCTGGACCAATGTTGGGCATTTCATATAGTTTGTTCGGAGCTGGCACGGGGCACGACGCTGGAGAAATTGTGGAATGGTCTATCAAGTCCGAACGTTGATGCGCCTGAGCGGAACGAGCTGAGAAATAATTAGTACAAACAAAGCGACAAAACAAGAAGCGCAACTTGAGGAAATTGACTGTTAAGGAACATCTGAGACCAAAGCAAGCTGCTACCCGAGCATATGCTCCTACAAACACTGCTCAATCTTCCGCCCAGAAGAAAAGTATATTTATAGTCTCAACTCGCTTCAACTTCCACTTCACTAGTTCTTCAAGATGTACAGTGATTGTACAATTTCTCATGCCTTCATCAACAGAGAAAGGGGTCCCATTAAAATCATGGAAACAGAGCATTTAAAAATGCAACGTTGGCCTAGATAAACTTTAATTAACCCCTGTGAAGTTGTTTTTTATATGGATGACTTAAAAGGGAAAAGAGATGATAACTTGGTGGATGTCTGCGGATGTTTAATGCAAAATAGGCTAAGCTCTTTTTAACGGATTAACAGTCGTATGGAAATAAACGACATGTTTTGAACTTCAACAGTTGGTGTTAATTAACTAAAAAACACACCATGTTTATGGTAACGAATGACTTCTGGCTTTAATGGAACACCCGTGTTCATTTCAAGTTTATATACCCATGATACAATATATTGTATTATCAGGAAATCCATTTTATTTACAAAAGATAATAAAATAAAATAATTAGATAGGGATTCATTGCCCAAACTGCTTCATCCATTAAATCAAGCCAAATTACTGTCCTGTCGAACCTGACCGCTGTCCTACCCCACCCTTGACAGCATATTCACACCTGCCATACATATGGAATACTTGTACCCAACACTTTGGTAAAGTTTATTCAATACACCCTGGAATACAATTAGCAGGCTCATATAATTAGTGAAAGTAGTCCTCCCACATATCCTCCATGGCAGGGGTTGCAAGCGTTCATCTGAATATAGGTATTTATTAAATAAATTAAAGTACAATTAAAATAGGGTCTGCTGCTGAAGGTGATTATGCTCATTTGCATAGCATATTAATAGTGCGTGTACAATCAGCCCTTATTTTAATTTAGCATTATAGATACTTGAATGGTGACACTTGTCTGTCAATTCTCTTTAGAGCCCGATGGTAAAAACGGTAGCTCGGATGATGAATCCATAGGACAAAGGGGTAATGCGGATAGGTTGTGTTTGGCGAAGCCTAATCTGAATGTGTGATTGAGTAAAAAAGGCAGTAAATGTGAATGGATAATTTGACAGTTAACATTCGCTTCCATCGACTCCACACATTTGTCACAAGATATCAGTGGCGAAATGATACTCCTGAAAGCGAAGGATTACGGTCCTGCTGGTGAGCAAATTCATTGGGTCATGGCTTAGCTACACAGTAAAAACATCAGTGTTAAATTAACACTCTCAGTGTTTATATAGGTCCAGTGGACCTACATACACACTGAAGAGTGTTAATTTAACACTTAGGGTGTTGATTTAACACCAAAGTTTTTTACTGTGTAGTGTACAGTTTTTACTGGCTAGCAACAGCTGCACAGAAAAAATCTCCATGTTTACTTTAATACGGAAGGGGGAAATAATTTAGTATTGTATTGATATACCTGAGACATTAGCTAACAAAACACCATAGTTAATTAACAGTGTATATACAGTAGGTGTTTGCCATTAAATTTTGCTTTCAGTACACTTGCTACACTTGGCACCACATGTGACCATAGGTGGATGTTGTAGCCAATTTGCTCCTTCCAATGTCATTATACTGTAGTAGAATACCAGCCTACAGTACAGGAGAAATTTAAATATTTTGCCAATGTTATAAACCATCTGGATGTCGCCATGGTACAGTGTAACTCTCTTCGGGAAGTGTTGGTACTGCAAGCTGGCAAAACACCAAATTGGGGAACAGCATCTTGAAAGCAAATTATAAATTATAATTTGTTAGCAGTGGTTATGTACATTATATAATACAAGATCCAGTATAAATCATTTTTTGTAGTGTGCTGGCTAAGGTTTTGCAATGGCGCACTGATAAATGAATGTTGAGGACAACAGTGTTGCTAATTTTTTTTAATTTTTTTTATTTAACCTTTATTTAACCAGGTGGGCACGGTGAGAACAATTTCTCATTTAAAACGGCGACCTGGCCAAGATAAAGCAAAAAGGTGCAAGTACAGACAGAGTTACACATAAATACAAATACACAAGAATTACACAAAGGGTACAGTAAGGACAAAAGATTAAAAAAAATATAAAGTCGAAATACAGTTGAAGTTGAATGAGGTAGATGTAAGTACATGTACAATTAGTGCAAAGAGATCTTAGGTTTAGCGGTAATAAGTTAACATTAGTATGAACATTTTACTGTGCAAATGGTAGCAGTGCAAATAACTGATAAATAATATATTTAAAATAAATACTCAGTTGGTCTTGTATCTTGGATGTCAAACATGGGACTATTATATGGTCCACAGCTAGAAAAGATGCGCTGTCACCCTAAAAGCAAGAAAAAAGTAGGCCTGCTTTTTTAGCTCTCAGTTGGAGGCTAAAGCTTGTGTCTCATCTAGGCTGTGAAAGGACCCCTTCCTCGCGGATGGTACTAAGGCGTCCAAGGCCGTGCCTGATATTCAGTGACGGATGTCATGACTGCTACAGCTGTCAGACGCACAGCTGTTCCTTTCCCCTCAAGTGAGCAGCACTGCCGCTTTCGCCCTAAAGCGAGAGAAGGGAGGATTCTGACAAGGTTGACTGAAGAGAAGGGAGAAAAACACCTTCACAAATAACATGCAGGGCCCAAGCTACTACAGTCCATTGTAATAATATCCCTATTTTCTATCGTAGGGATATCTGCATCTCTAACCCTTCCCTACACCGCGCGGGCAGTGCGACGCCACGTCTCAGGTTATGGAAAACACGTTGGGCATGTCAGAGCTGGGACACACTCCGATTATCCGAGGACGGTGACGTGTCACCGGGAAGAAGAACGTGGGTGGATCTGTGTCGCGAAGCCCCGCCGACGCCACCGTCTTTGTCGAGGAAGAAGGGACAGGAAGAGGTTCAGTGCAAAAGGACAATGGCATTTAAAAGCAGTGCTGTATGAGGATTTTTTTATAGGAAACAGGCCGTGAAAAAATAGGCTGTGTGCTGACTATAATTACCTCACCGGTGTGGTAAGATAACCAGGGCTGACAGACCAAAGTAATGGACATGCTTGACTAAGCAGTGGATAAGCGGAGTCAGAATGCGCTACACAATGGCCTTGGCTTTGCCTGTAAGAGGGTACATTATTTACAGTAAAATGCAACAAAGAAAGTGTGTCCTGCTGCTCTATGCACATTAAAACCTGCACAGTGATAAATGGCCTGGGTGGACATTTTCTCTGCAATGACTCTCATGACACTTCGCTGCTGCACCTCTTTAAAGGAGTCCAGAGGTGCAAACGGGACTGTATCGATTGCATACGGAAGCAGTCGCTTATGATGAATGGATCCCTGGGCTGAATCAAATGCGGAGATTAATTGGCGAACGGTGCCGTTGTTACGGATCTGATGGGTGAATTAATAAGGCGATTAAACAAGTGGTTGTTAGGATGTCGCGCGGCGGCCCTGACGAGAAGAACCTGTTTCAGCAAAGAGAAGGCTGAAAGGCCACTCTGTCAACTTCCTTGACGTACCGTCTCCGAACTCCGGCATTTACACGAGTCATTTATGAATTTCGTTCGCACAGAGGAGCTGTGGAATTGACACGGCGCACCGAAACATTCGGCATCATTGTGTCTCATCTGACGTTAAATGAAAAAAACAGAGATATGGGATATCAGCGCAATGCTGCAACTTTAGTAGCATTTGAAGATGTTATGTAGTGATAACAGCTCACTGAGTAGTAAGTATTCTTGGCTAAAAATGGAAAACACAGGTAAATTACCATTTAGCCTCCCACGCACGCAGACACATGCACTCACACACACACACACGCACACACACGCGCACGTGCACACGCAGGCGCACACGCACGCGCACGCACACGCACACACACACACACACACAAAAACACATACACACATTAAAGCCTCAGAACACACATACACCAGTGATGCACAGCTTCCCTGTGACCCTGGTGATCTGTACGGTCAAGCAAAGGGCAGAGAAATTAAGTTGAAGTATCCCTGGGCGGCTGCAGCTTGCCAGCTATCAGAGCCAAGCTGGTAGAAGGGGTGGGGGGGACTCTTGTACTGTACATACGAAACAGCTATGCTAGCTGTCTTGGTAGGCTTTTCATTCTGTTTGTACTAGCATGCAAACCTTATGAAACCATCTTTTGTCATGTTTGTTAACTATAAATCATACATTCTTAAATGTAAAATGATGTACAGGCCAAAAATAGGGTTGCGATATTAGCCACCATCTTCGGGCTGCGGCCTAAATCAAATCAAAATTCACGCCTGGGTGACATAAAATTTTTCATGGCGGGTTAAATGCAGATAAGTGTTGAGTTGCTAATTTCTCTCACTGAAAAAAACAGCTGTCTCTACTTACTAAAAGCATGTCACCTTTTTGCATAGAATTTTTAGGTAGTACCAGTAAGCCCAATCTTGTCGAAGCTATCCTATACGAAGATGTGGCTTGTTGGAACTGCTTAACAATTAGTAAGTAGAGATAGCTGCTTTTTTCAGTGCATTATGTCGTAGGCCGGGGTAAAAAGCTGCAGCTTCCGTGCTCGATTTAAGAAAAACAAAAAAATACATTTTAAGCAGTCAGCTGGTATCTTTAAAGCCATCTGACAGTTGACATATGAAGTATGTTTTTGTTCTCACCACATGCTGCTAAACGAAACCTCTACCCAAGGAGGTCTTTTCTGTTTCTCTCGAGTTCAATGAATACACCCTAAATTATCAATGAGAAATATACAGTTGCTGTCTTTTCTCTGATGTGTGCTGTGCCCAGTAGCACAGAGCAAGTGCTTTAGTCATTATATCGGGTGCAGTAAAGTTGGCAAGACTGGTGATTACAGTAACTTGCAAAATAATGCATGTACAGCTATGACTTACATCAAATTACAAAACATTTACAAAATGCTTGTCCAATTACATTATCTCACAAAAGTGAGTACACCCTTTACATTTTAGTAAATATTTGATTATGTCATGTGAGGACAGTGAAGAAATTACACTTTTCTACAATGTAATGTAATGAGTGTACAGCGTGCATAACAGCGTAAAATGTATGTCCCCTCAACATAACTCAACACACAGCCATTAGGGTCTAGACCGCTGGCAACAAAAGTTGCAAGGTTTATAGTGAAGTAACAGCAGACAGATGAGACAAAGGTTAACATGTACTGGACTGATGGCAAGAGGAAAGTGTTTAGGCATCCATGACTAATATAGTGTGATTTCAAATCCAAAGCACTTCAAAAACAACATGAATAACTGTCTAATTGCTTTTAGACTTTACTGTATTTATCATTCAGGAATTACAGCACAAAGGACCCTTAGCGCAAGGCTAGTGATGGATGGCAAGGCATCGTATTGTGTCGTGCTACAAAACATAATAAGTGTGAAAGATGTTTCACTTGATGAATACTGTAGTAGCTCATTTTAGGTGGTCAGAACCATATTTTATAGATGTTTGATCTTTGCGAAGAGTAGCCTGCAAATTGAGGCTCACAAATCAGCTAATAAAACAGCATTGCCATTTAGGAACTCTGAAAGACCCCTTTGGTGTTTCTTTGTCAGCGAACTAGTGTTATTGACAAGAATTATTGCGATGCTTTGATTGACTGAATGCCCGCAGTCATATTTAGTCCAACTTTTCAAAGACCCCTAATCGTATTAGACAGGTCCAGCACTGGGTCAACCGCTGGCATTGCCCTGCACTTACACAGGAACAATACACAAATCAATTTCCACTAGCTGTAATATTACGAGCGCCCGTTTCAATTGCTTTCCACGGAGCCCCGAGGGTTCACTTACTCCAATTCTATTGACCTCTTTGTCCTTTTCTCAACCCGCCATTCTATCTATTTCAACGATAAGAGCTTTCATTTGTCAGCATATGAATTAGTTCGGCCAAAACCTGTACACAAACTATTGAAATGATCCAATGGTTTCATTGCTTTTAAAACGTGTCTGTCAATATGGGTCGTGGCTCGGGGTGGATTGTCAGAAATTAGGCTAAGTGCTACCCTGAAAAACATTCACATTTGCTTCTGTAATGGGAATCTGTCCCATTTGTCCACTCTTCTATTTGATCTGAAAGTGAAGATTGACACATAATGGAAATGCTTGCCCTAGTTTCGATATTGAATATGGCCATCTTTGTCACAACCCTGACAGCTCCCTGTCGTTACACCTTATAAGTTAAATGTGACCTCAATGAACGCTATAAAAATCTCAAACACAATTAAATCGGGCACTCTGGCTGTGTTCGTGCGAGTACACATCACGCTCGTGCATATGTCACACGCAACGTCTCAGACACCGGTGCATGTAGAAAATACAGTCAACCTTCAACATGAGAACGCAGTGGTGGTATTTCCAAGGTCCTCATCGTAGCGACCATCTAGAGCAGTTCAGTTGGGAGGGCTTTAGGTAAAATGAGGAAGTTAAATCTCAGTTGGACGTTGTGTACAAACACATATCCCGATTTTCCTAACCAGCACGTGTATACACTACCATCCAAAGAACACCCATGGAGTTTGACAGAAATCAATTAAACAAGGTGTCATCAAATTGATCCGAAATTATAGTCAAAACATGATTCATTATGGACCTAAGGCTAACGTTTTGGCTTTGCCGTTGTACGTGAATAATTAATTATAGTATATTAGTAATTTCCACCCGTGATAGACATTCTGGTAGAAGGTTGTATAAAGATAGATAGCTTTTATTATTAGACTCAAGGTCCATTTAACAGAACATACAACACAATATTATAATATATTTAAAGCCACCTTGGTGAATGTTTTCAAAAACATGAAACTCCTTGGGTGTTCTTTTGATCTTTTTACACAAAAAAATGCCGTTTGACAAATGCACAGGCCCTATTATGACAAAAATAAATTAATAAATCATACATCTTCCCAAAGAGATTAGGGAGGGACCTTGATATGCTGTATCCTTCCTATTAGGTGACCCTTTTTTTTTTAAATCAACGTAAGAAGAGTATCAAAGTGAGGAAGGTATCAAAGCGAGGAAGGTATCAAAGCGAGGAAGGTATCAAAGTGAGAAGGGTATCAAAGTGAGGAAGGTATCAAAGTGAGAAAGGTATCAAAGTGACGAAGGTATCAAAGTGAGAAGGGTATCAAAGTGAGGAAGGTATCAAAGTGAGAAGGGTATCAAATAGAAAAAGGTATCACATTGAGAAAGGTATCAAAGTGAGAAAGGTATCAAAGTGAGAAAGGTATCAAATTGAGAAGGTATCAAATTGAGAAGGTATCAAATTGAGAGGTATTAAATTGAGAAAGGTATCAAAGTCTAAAAAGTATCAAATTGAGAAAGGTATTTAAGTGAGAAAGATTTTGATCCTATTAAATGCCTAAACTTCTATCTGTTGGTGTTTTGTTAGCAAGGCTATGTAGCTAACATTGATATTTTGATTCTCTAGACACATCGTCAGTGCACTGAAAGACACAGGGACATGTTTGGAAATATCATAGTGATAATACAATAAATGTCAATCCAGGGCAATCAGTATTGTCTATGAACATCATAAAGGGATAAACAAATTCTCACATTTCCAACAGTGGGACATATGAGGAAACAAATAAAAACCCTGTCAAACTTTGCATCATATGCAGGGTAATTCAATTACTATACCACCAAGGAGGATGGAGTCTGTTGCAGAATGGCTCGTTACGACTGACTGCTTTGTGTAATGGTGTTTTCTTTGCCCGGGAAATGAAATATAATATCATTAAATAGAGATATGCAGAACAAAGTGCCAACTGATCCATCTTGGATGTTTGCTCAGTCTGTTTCTGGCCCCAGACGCAGCTCCCCATGTTGGATCCAGCTCATCATTGAGACGTCTTGCGACGGAAATCTGGGGACGTGCCCATCCGACATTGGGAGATTTATGTTTGTCAATATGTTCAAGCAGGATCAAGACAGGCAATTAAGGACGGATCCTGAAGAATGCTGAACAGACAGTCAATTCCCAAGAATGTCCTGTCTGACGAAATGTTGGATATATCATTTAAACGTTCTTCAACGTCACCATACAGGTGCATTCACTGACGTGCGCTCATACATTAACTCACTCATTCACTCAACAGCCCCATGCAAAATCCTCAACATTATTTAACTAATAGGTTTGCACTTTTAAAGCAAGCAGTCAAGTCCTAAATTGTTGACAAGTGCATTCATGATTGTCTTTTCTGGAATACATCAATGCGTAGAATGGCTGGGGATTTCCAGGGACCTAAATCATTAACATTTTGCTCAGAAGCTAGCGACATATGTATTAACATTGGTGGGTGGAGTCAGAGGTGGTACGGGGGTTGGAGGAGAAAGAATTGCGAAACGATAAAGAAGAGCATTTATGATGGTACGCGTGAGTTCAGCAGCATCTGCAGGCCTGTGACTAGCATGTTGATTTAGCGAGGGTGAGATCAACAGGCATACAGATGGTCGGAGGTGGTGTTTGGGGGCCGGCTTGGTGAATTAGGACCTGTGCCTGCATCCTTTATCTCGGTGACACTTCGAATGCTTCACCCACATTGCGTTTGATTTTCCACTCGTGGCACAGTGCCCAACTAATTAAATTACCATGGGGTGGGCACACTGCCACTGGAGAGAAGGAGATGGAGAGAGCAGGGTAATGGAAGCGATTTCACTAGTACTTTTACATTGTTGACCATGACCACAAAAACACATTGGCCTTTGTCATTATGCCCCCCCCCCAATTAGGTTGAATCTCACAGCTGCAAAAATAAGCTGTTCAAAGATAAGGAAGCCATCATGCCACTCAAATATATTGACATGCTCTGTTTTATAGTTAATGAGGAAACTGCATAGAAGACATAGTATATAAATATTATCCTAGATCTGTTGTCAGCCTTCCATACAAATTTTTGAAGGTTCTGAAATGTTGGCTAAAATGTTGGCTAAAGCCAAGGAAAAAACATGTATGTCATTATTTATAATTTTACTATATAACTGGCAGTGCACATTAAGAGAAAACACTCTTTCACCAAGGCACTAGACATGATGGACATGATGGACTCTAAAGTACAGGCCATGGTGTAACACTCATTCCCTCAACGAGAAACGCAAGTCCGACCATCAACCCTGGTGAAACACAAAACATGACTCGTCAGTGAAGAGCATTTTTTTCCAGTCCTGTCCGGTCCAGCGATGGTGGGTTTGTGCCTATAGACGACATTGCTGCTGGTGATTTCTGCTGAGGACCTGCCTTACAACAGGCTTACAGGCCCCTTAGGTGTGATGTATGTACTGATCCTGTGCAGGTGTTACATGTTGTCTGCCACTACGAGGACGATCAGCTGTCCTTCCTGTCACCCTGTAGCATTGTCTGAGGCATCTCACATTACGGACATTGGAATTTAATGCCCTGGCCATATCTGCAGTCCTCATGTGTCCTTGCAGCATGCATTATGCACGGTTACGCAGGTGAGCAGGGACCCTGGGCATTTTTTTGTTTGGTGTTTTTCAGAGTCTGTAGGAAGGTCTCTTTAGTGTCCAGTTCTTAATGGTGACCTTAATCGCCCATCATCTGTAAGCAGTTATTGTCTTAATGATCAGGCCACATTTGCATGTTCATTCATTGTTTATGGTTCACTGAACAAGCATGGAGAACATTGCTTAAATACTTTGATATGAAGATGTGTAAAGTTATTTTGACTTTTATCAGATACAGTGTCAAACAGTTTCGTGAAAAAGTCACATTTCTTTTTTGCTGAGTTTATTTGTCTAATCACTTACTGTGAGAAGCTTTCTTAGCCAGCCTATCTGATATAGCTTCTGATATGGCATGATATATGGAGGTCAACAAGACGGGACTGATTGGCAATAGCAGGCTACACATTGATGTCTGAGGTGTAAACCAGTCAGCACGTGGAATTATGAGGTATAAACCAGTCATCACATTGATGTCTAAAGTATTAATTAGTCAGCACATTGGAATGTGAGGTATAAACCAGTCAGCACATTGGTGTCTGAGTTATAAACCAGTCAGCACATTGGAGTATGAGGTATAAACCAGTCAGCACATAGAAGTATGAGGTATAAACCAGTCATCACATTGGAGTATTAGGTATAAACCAGTCTGCATATTGGTGGAAGTCATGAGATCTCCAGATGCATAGGTCCCATTTGCATCCATTGTACAATACATCAATACTGTATAAGCTGGAGTGCCAAATGTCTGATAGGGTACTGCAACTGAGAATAGAAACAATAGATTTTGTTTTGTCAAACAAAGACCAAGGCACACAACTGGCTTGGACTAAACTGGCAGGATGGCATACATTTTTTGGGGGGGTCAGAATTGTATCGAGGTACTAGATGTTGATCCTAAGAGGACCCAAACACTTGGAACACGCTTCAGGCACAATGTGGCCTGAGGATTCCTTCTTGTCTCCATCGTGTTCCCACTTTGCTGTGCTGGTGCCCACGTCACTGCTGTTGGTGATCAAGTTGTTGCCTGCCTGGTGACTCCAGCTGTACATCTTCAAAGTGCATCCCATAGTCCCTGCACAAGATCACCAAATTTTGTTGATGCTACAAGAAGACTGTGGTCACAGCCCATGTCTATGGACAATACTTGAATACTGATAAACAATGTGTACTTAAAACAATGGGATGTGTACCTTCAGAATCCCAACCCGGTACACCCAGAAGAGGACTGCCCCCCCCTTTAGTCTGGCACCTTTTTTGTGTTTTTCCTAGGCTATATCTACTAGCGAGCTTTACCTAGCCAATGTGCATCACTTTTTGCTTGCTTTTTGGCCGGGTATCTGTCAAAGTACTTTGTGATGACTGCTGTTGTAAAAATGGTCTATATAAAATACATTTGATTAATTGATTGGCTGGGTTACATCAACACAAAGTCATATCAAATAAACTTTTTAAACAAAGATACTCTGCAACCTCTTGATAAGGGCTAGTAAACTAGGATAACATGAGTTGGGTTCCAGCAACACAAGATCATAGGAAAGAGATGTTTACACATGCTACTGAACACTGTCGGGATACGCCTTAGTGTATTTTGTCATTGTATTGTCAAGCAATATCACTCCAAAGATCTTTGTTTATTTGGTTTTGTCATATCCACTATGTGTTAACGCAAAAGCTCCTGTATTTAGTGTATATTAATTTGACATGGACATTCAAGAGCAACAATGACTCTATGCACAATGCCAAGTTGACCCTCCAGTGGTTATAGAAGAAAAAAGGTGGATGTTCAGGAATGGTCATCACAGTCACCTGACCTTAATATCATCAAGGGAAATCTCAAACGTGTGGTTCATGCAAGACGACCAAAGACTTTGCATGACCTGGAGTTGTTTTCCAAGGCGAATGGGCAGCTATACCACCTGCAAGAATTTGGGGCCTTATAGACAACTATCACTAATGACTGCATGTTGTCATTGATTCTGAAGGTAATATGCAGACTTTTAAACATGGGTCATTTAATTATTTGCTCTATTGCCATGTTTTGTTTTATGATTGTGCCATTCTGACCTAAAGTTGAATAATATTCCCATGGGAAATAAAAAACACATTGTTTTGCCTGTTTCCTTTAATAATGGTACATCTATTACCAATTCTCCAGAGGTATGTAAACTCTTGATCACAAGTGCATATACAGGTCCTTCTCAAGAAATTAGCATATTGTGATAAAGTTCATTATTTTCCATAATGTAATGATACAAATTAAACTTTCATATATTTTAGATTCATTGCACACCAACTGAAATATTTCAGGTCATTTATTGTTTTAATACTGATGATTTTGGCATACAGCTCATGAAAACCCAAAATTCCTATCTCAAAGAATT